>MU187322.1:39640-59571 GCA_016904865.1 Pissodes strobi | reverse complement strand
ATAATATAAACAATCCATTTACAGCGCTTACATCCTTATCACAATCCTTGATATAAGATTGCGCTTTGCATTGTGCATTTTTGCTGGCAAAGTTACGCCAATTCTTATCACGTTTCTTTGTCCTGTTTATCAGTAAACATTCAACGTAGAATGTTTTATTATTGATTATTTTTATTGCGCATTTCTATTTTGTTTCAAGAATCGGTATCGACTTTCTACTTGTAACTTATTACAAAATTGCCTTTTATCATTAAACCAATGGATAAATGAACCCAAACCATAACAAAGAGGGTAACGTTATGTTAATAGGGAGAAATCACTTCCTTATATTATGGTAATGTCCTATAATCACAATTTATATTGTTTATATAAACCAAGAATATACAGTTTAGAAAAGGTACTGGGAAATCACTACTCAGCCAAAATTAGAAAAAAAACTACATCAATTCAATTTCAAAAATACCTAACATCTTCATTTAAACTCTTATTTGCTGTTTCAAAAATGCTGATTTGTGATAATTTTTATTTTGTGATGGATTGCATTTTTATACTTTTCGTGCTGCCTGTACACGATGTTCCAGATCTGAGCCTCATCATTGGTGTCTGGGAAACTGTAAAAGATACGAAGTCTATGGAACGCCGTTTTAGGTACTTTTTATAGCTATGATGTTGCTAACAAGAAAGTACGTTGCAAACCCTTGTAAATTTATATCTACATAACATACAATAATAATTTTCGTTATCTGTACCTTTGCCTGTATAATGTAAAGTCAAATCTATATAGGTAATTCTGCACTCGTTTTCGTTAAATTTTCATGTTTCTGTGTTTGTGCTTTTATGTCACCTACACTAAATGGCGTTGGTGTCAACGGTCATCATAAAACGCAACTGCGCATATTAGAAAAAGTTATAGTGTAACAGCTAGATGCTTCCAAAATCTGTAAACACATTACGGATTTTGAGATGTTTCTGCCATTATGCCGTTTGCGTGGCGTTTGCTGTAAACTAAACTGTATCGTGATTGGTTAACGGACCTGCATTAGATGACGCTCAGAGTATACATAAAAACGCAATTTGAATTTCCTAATGAAAATTTCTTTAAATATACTTTTTTTTAAAGTTTGTCATGTGAAAACAAAAAAAATAATCATTGAATTTAATGGCCCCCTCACAGTTACAGTATAATAAATTATAGGTAGGATAAGATAATATTAGATTCAACAAAGCAGTAGGTATTTTTTAAAATACCTATTTTCTTCAATACATATTCTATACAATATATTTAGTGAAAATTACAAGCAATTTCTTACAATTTAAACAACCTATTAAATTTTAAAATAACATATATGTATTTTGTTTCAACCTTTATAAACGCAATATGTAATACATGATATATGTTATTATCTAATAATTTCTGTCTTATTCTAAAGAAAGATTACCTTGAAATTGTGTAAAACTGCATTGGAATTAGGATACAGGCATATATTTTCCAAAAATAAATGGAATATTTAAATAAAAAAAAAATTAAGTTTTTTTCAAACAATGTGAATTCCAGTTACATCAAAAAATCGACTTTCAGAAAAACGATATTTCGCCTTTCCGGTTAACGAGTTCTTTTTTCTCTGTGTATTTGAAATTTTAATAAAAATCCGCAATAACTGTGGCAATGATCTGCAGCGCCCTCTAGCGATAACGGCGAAATCTATTCGGATAATTTTTATGCAGCACATATTAATAAAAGCTTTTTTAAACGAGACCTAGTTTGTTCAATTCTGTTGACTTATACCGGAGTTATGGCCATTTAAATGAAATCATGTTTGACGTTTCCCCACCACTATATTTTATGAGATATAGCAAAATACTTTAAATAAAAAAGTCTTTGGCGATGGTAATATTTATAATATATACATTCATATTTTTGGAGAAAAGGCCCTTTTTTGATTTGCCATTCCAGTTGCGCCTCATAGAGGCCATTCTACAAAGTTGAAAATAATTTTCAGCGATTTCCATTGGCCGATTTACTTGACAATATTTTTTCTCCAAGTTATATGACCAACGGTTACCGAATTATGGCCGACGTCCATTCTTAGTCGGCCACCCGGTACAATAATATTGAATGAATCAAAAATGGTCGTATGACTCCTATCCTAAACGTAGTGTATTGAACAATTGACGTCAAAAGGAAGATAGAATGATATGTAATGAATTCAACTTTATCGCGTACTGTTATTGACAAATAATCGCTTGGAGGTATAGGCACCGTCTATCTATAGACGGTGGTATTAGGCATAACGGTTAATTTTTCTCAATTTCAGGCGTAACAGTTCGTCAAACGATGTCCCGCCCATCAGCAAGAAGTTCCAAAAATCATTAAGTGGGTTCATTTACTACCAATTTACTCGACAAGGTTTCATGAGTGTACTGATTACTTTTCCTTCATCTATCTCCGCTTCTTTTTTTGCACAACCTCATAACATGTTTTTTTCTACGCAAGTCAAATTAACACTGGCAACTGTCAAGTACTTCAATTATATTGCGAGAAAATATTGCATCGTCTCTGGTGGCCTTGCAATAATACTGTACAATATATTGCACAATAATGTTGACCGTCTAGTCCCTTAATATTAATGAACTGCAAAAGCTATAAATTGTGTTTTTCCGCGGAGGTAACTTTTTAATAGATTGATGTCTTCAAATTGCTTATTCATGTTCTTTTATGACCTAAAACATTTCCTATTAATTTTAATTTAAAATGAACAAAGTATATGAATTAATATTATTAAATAATAATAAAAATACTGGTAAACAATTCTATTATTAAGCTATGGTGAATGGCACCAATTCTTCTCATTCTCAGTAGTCTCACGAAAATATTAGAAAAGGCCAAAAAATATCTTCTAGCTGTACTTATCGCGATCCTAATGGAATTGGTTTTCATGAAAATAGACTATAAAGAAAATAATGGTCATTTAGATATTGAATAAAATAGGTATTTATAAAAATTCGAAATATATAATAAGGAAAAGGATAAAAATGAAATATATTAGAGTGCCTAATTTATACAGCTTGTGCGCGGATTTAGATCACAAATGGGAAACTTTTTGTCTTTGATTTTAGGACAAAAATTTATTCTTCACAAAATGTTTGGTTTGTCCTAAAGACACCTAATGTATAGTTAAAATTTAGGTGATCAGGAAATGGTAAATTCTGCTAAGAGTGCAGTACTCTTTTTTTTTGAGGAAATATAAAAAAATTATAAAAAAAAGGTGATGAAGTCTAAAATTTATGTCGAGATATGAAATCATACTGACTTATTTACCTGTAAGTAAGGTTTTGTTAGAGGTTAAACCAGTGCCTTTTTCTATTAGACCTAATGCAGCTTATGAAATTTAGTCGATTTTTACATTCTCGGAGTACCTACTGCTAAATCATATCACAAATAAGAAACATTGAATATTGAAAATAATTTTTAACAAATTGTAATCAACACTTTTTACTAACAGGTTTTATTTCGCCTATATTATTACAGCCACTACTATTTTCACTTTAAGCCTTAAACCTCCACAAGTATAGTCATCGTCATCCTCGTTACATCAGCTCATGACTCCACACTGCCGCCGCGCGCCACTCGCCTTGCAGTGGTTGTCACATCCTCGCCTATTCCAAAATTACGCCGCCTATAAAATTTGCTCGTTACATTCGGCCATTCTGCAACAATCAATGCCCTCATTAATTTAACTCTTCCGTAAATCAACCAGACCTTGACGATCTGTACATTCGCCATAACACCAAATCGCCTACCTTAAAGGTTTCACCTGCGGTTACAACCTTACGCTTTTGATCGAATATCACTTTCATTTTACCTTTGTCAGGTTTTGACTCGCCTTTTGCTGTTTGAAAAGAAGTTTGGACCTTAAACCGCCATAGGACCATTCGTCATTTGCACCTCGCCAGTTAGACTCGCATGCGCCTTTCAACCTGACAATACGCACTTGGTGTAGCAATTGCATTCAACACGTGTTTTACACCCCGCCTCGTCAAAAAGTCAGCAAACGCCTTCCTCGTAAACGCCAGTCCGGGGTTGGGAGTATTACGCCTTGGGTACCCAAATTCGCCAAACACCTCTCTCAATTCGAAAATCACCTCAGAAGTCCGCAAAGTTTTCGTCGCCTTCGCCAGTGTATGATTCTGAACTTCCCCGCCCCTTCAATTCCACGATGCCGGTTGATGGACGCCAATGCCTGTCAAAAGAGAAAAGAAAGCCAGTATACATGTCCCCAAGGGAGGAGCAACTTAATGCCCTCGCATTCGCCTGTAGATCGGAAGGTAGACCGTGAATCAGACATGAAAGCGTCTTTGTGCTTGTACCTTTCGATCAACGCCATTTTATCATGATAATAATGGGTCACGGTTTCGCCGTCCTATTTAATCTTCGACATCATTTCCTTGAGCAGCTGAGCAAAATCATGCTCCCTAGGAAACGTCATCCTAAGAGCCGTCTTTCAGTCTTCCCTTATGCAGGAACGCTCTCACCTGATTTTTCGCCTTTCCTGTTGCCCTTGGTACCGCCAGTACCAACGGTCACCTTTTGTTCTGTCGCCTTTGCAATTTCGGCCGCCACAATTTGCTGGATACTAGCTGCCAAACCAGCTTTCAACAGCTTATGCACCATGAAGACTGTTTCGTCTTCCGACGCACATTCGCGTTTGCCGTGGTCACCCTCGCTCAATTCAGGCTCGTAATCGAGCTCTGACTCGTCACTTCTGCGTTCCTCCATAGGCAATCACTACAAACACGTCTTTTAAACACAAATTCCAATAAACACGATTATAATACGCCACAATTCCTACAATAATAATCGGCACACGCACTCATCGTAGCAAAAAAATGGCCGCCAATTATCAGAATTTTTGTGACGTCGCCACACACAAATAAAAAGAAGATTCCAACGTGATTCAACTCGTGGAGAATCCCGTTTTTCACCGTTCTCCGCAACAAATAAGACAATCTGTAGGTTATCCGACTTCTGATCTGTAAGCAACACTTTTTACAAACAAGTTTTGTTTCGCCTATATTTTAAGCCGGCTCCAGACTCATGCCGCGAAGTCGCGGCATGAAGTCAAGCCGAGAATAGCCTAGAACCTCATCTCCACACTCACAATGTTTACAGTTGTGTTCGCGGCTTTGTGAAAATGGACGAATTGTCTGTGTGCGCTTTTGCTAATTATAGCGTTTCTTTTTCAAGACCGACACAGCTATGCCCATTAAACTATTAATCCGAAACCAAGCATCATTGTTTTGATTTTTGTCTTTGCAATACCGATGTTAGGCATCCCATAGTACAGGTTCTCCTTAGTAAGGTTCAAAAAATTGTAATTCTAAGTTAGTCTGAGGTAGGGGGCGTATACTTGAATGATGTTAAGATTAACCGGACGTGCTTTCAATCTAAGTAATGCCATGCGATCTGAATGTGGGAGAAAGTTAATTACCGACGGCGACGGGGATAGTTTTTTTTTCTGGAAGTATTATTCCCACCCCTTTCCGATGATTTTTGTCTTGGTTTCCTGAATAAAAGAAGATACTTCCCTGTGTCACACATTTTCCCACGTCTCGCCACCATGTCTCTGCCACCCCGAGGAGATCTATTTTCAGCCTGTCCATCTCCTATATTAAATTAGCCAACTTCCCAGCTTCGTACAGACTTTACAAGTTCCATGTACCAATTTCCATCCTGTTTCGCAAATTCACACGTACTTCTCTATTTCTATCATTTAACACTGTTCCCTCCGGAGATCCGATTGGCGAACTATTTTTACTTCCGAAAAATTTCGAGTTAAATCCTTTTGATTCTCTTGGGATATCTTGGGATATCTTACAGATCTTTAATACAGTGGTTTCCCGTTGCCTTCTGTATTCTTATGCCGTTGACTAATTTCTTGGTTCATCCGCCTTGACTGTCATAGGCCAATATATCTCCTGTCGATCTCTGTTTGCGGAAGCCGTATTGGTTATCGCTAATTATTATTCTGTGGGTCTCGAGGTACTTAACATTATACAGTGTTTTTGTTTGAAAATCATTCCTCTATCCTATGTCTCTTTAAGCTTAGACTATATGGTTTCATCGGTTGCGGCGCGTGGCGTTACCAAGGTATAATTTGTTCCCGTATTTTTTTTTTTTAATTTAGAAGTCTGACAAAAACAATTAAAATTATTTTGCTAAGTTTAAACAAAATTTACACGATTTTTGAATTGAAGACTATTTTTTTATGGCCGTGGCACACACACTAAAGGGAAAACCTATGGCGCTCGACGAGCGGTGGGTGTGCGAAGATGTTGATTGACCCGGTTCTAGAACAGATGTAGATTGTACTTTGGGAGAAACAGATGTTCTGGTAGTGATTTACACAATGAACCAGTGCGCCAGACAAAGGAGTACTTGTAAAGCGATGTTCTAGTTGTTTCCAGTTGTACAACGAACTGGTGCGCTCTTGCCATCTGTCACGACTGCCTGACAGGCGTTGCCAGGTGCGGAATAAGGCGGGCCAAATCCTGAGAATATCTGCCGTGAAAGTATCTGTAAAACAGAGACATCTCGGTCACATGTCTGCGGTGTTTCAGATTATCCAGATTCCGTGTCGACTCCGGGTCGCCGACGAGACACACAGCTTTCTTCTGAATGGAATCCAGCAGCTTCAGGGTGTGCTTCGGTGCGGCACCTCCGATATGTGAACAATATTCTAAGTACGGTCTTATTTGCGCTTCGTAGAACAAGAGCAACTGCTGTGGTGTGTACAGTTTTGTGTTGCGAAATAGCGCACCAAGGTTCTGGGAGGCTGATTTTGCGATGTTAGTAACGTGGTCATGCCAGGACCTATTGCTGTTGACCGAGACACCCAGCAGTCCAACTGACGAGAATGAAGGAATGGTCGATCCTGCCATAATGATGTCATGGCCCGCCGTATTGGCCCTCTTGGTAAACGCGGCTGCTTGGGTCTTTGCTGCATTGAACTGGACCAAATTTCTGTCGCCCTAGTTTAAACTTTCACCAGGTCTCGATTAATTGCTGTAATCTGCTCCTGTCTGTGGTGATAAGCAAAACTGTAAACAGGATTATTCGTTTCGGTCAGCAGATGATGTGGAACAGAGTTGGTGAAAATATTGCACTCTTAGACACTCCTACATTAATGGAATGGTAAATGTGTCTGAGATGTGTGGCGTGGTTTTCTTGCCTTTTTTGGAACAGGTTTCACTCGACCGAATTTCCAAGAAGATGGGTAAGACAGAGAAAAAAGCCTGGAAAAAACGGGTGTTAGTTCGTTGGCACAGTTCTTTGACATGCTGGCGGGCATTCCGTCCTGTCCTGATGCCTTTTGCTTATGTAGTTCTTTAAGGATTTTACGAATATCATGGTGATGAAACATGACTTTTGCCATGGTAGTGTTGATGTTCGGTATAGTGGGGAGAGGCTTGCCTTGGAGAACGTCTAACGGGGCATCCTACGTGAGCGATCTGCAGCGAACGCGAACGCGAATTAGTGGCGATGCCGTGCGACTATATTAATTTTTCGTACGGCATCGCCAGAGCTTCGCGTTCGCATCGGCGACAAATCGCTCACCTAGGAGAATACGATGGAAACATTTTGGCGAGCACATTTGCTTTTCCTTGGTTGTAGTCGCCGTGATGCCGCTGCCATTGTCAAAGGTGGGAGAGACGTTTTTGTAAAGTTATTACTTACTGCCTTTGCTACCGATCCGAAATTCCTGAAGCCACTGGGGAATTGCAAAATTTTATTCCTGATCCTTTGATTGTGTTTGTCCTTAGTTTGTCATCGTCTACAGATATTAGAATATCTATAGACGGTGGTTTCGTCGATCACACATTTGATGCATTCGTTTTTCGCTTCGACGAAATAATTGCGATTTTCAGCTGTCTGGTTTTATACCTACGGCTTTTTCGCATCTTCTGTCGAACCAGGGCCTTCCTTTTGAAGGTAACTTGATGGAATTTGGAATGTATGCTTCCATTTCTGATGAGATTACTTGCGTAATCTCTTCGCAGCAGACTGACGGGTCGTTAGTGCCAAAGCAAACGTCGAGCCATGAAAAATCTAGGTAGAACTGCCTTAGGTCGTTCCAGTTTGCAGAATTGTAAGGCCAGATTTTGCGAGAAAATGGTGGATCCTTGTGTAGAAATGGCAATTCACAAACTGTTGTAATAAGTTTGTGGTGGGAAGTACCTAATGGCGGACCAACTCTAATTGCTTACTGATCAGGGTTGATGGCTAGAAAAAGATCCAGGAGTTCGGCGAATTCGCCACTGTCTGAGATTCGAGTTGGTTCGTCTTCCGTCTAGAAGTTGAGTAAGCCCGCAGCTGATGGCAAATGCTTCAGCTTCTCTACCTTCATTGTCGGTCTTGTTGTGATGTTTCAGCCAGTTGGCGTTGTGGGCATTGAAGTCTCCCAGAACGATTATTTATGATTATGGTTCAATATCATTTTAAAATATTTTTTTAACCCTTGCGTTACTGTTTTCTTTATAGTCTCTTCAACCGTTTCCAATAAAAACAAATAATATGTTTCCACCCAAAAAAAATTATTTGAGATATTTATTGATAATCGATTTATTTGATGATTATTTACAACCACCGCACCGTTCCAATAGTCATTTAAGAAGGTTCAAAACCCCTTGTTCTTATAGTTAGATCTTACAAAAAACACAGGTATCATAAGGTAATACAATGAGTTTCAAAAAGAATAAAGCAATATATCGAAATTAACTGAAAAAACGAAGACAAATAAATGTTCAGTAATCATGAAATTGAGCAAAACAAATGCTATCAGAAGAAAAATCCAAAAAACAGCACAATGAACGTATTTGACAAATTTAATGCTAACATTTTGCAGCCTGTGTACCTATCCGCTTTTAGACCTTGACTTCTGAATACCACTCATATAACGTCATCATGTGCTTTGCTTCTTTTTTTTCCGAAAAGTCTGTCTGGAACAGGTATACAGTAAATTCCCTCTTTGGACGTGATTCATCAGCACTCTATCTATCTGAATTTGAAGTTTCCTGCACTGAGGAACCAACATTCTAGCCAAAGCAAATTTGCATGATTAGTAGGGGAGAGGCCCCTTAACCAATTTCTGCAACTGTAGTATTATCTTTTACATTGAGGGTCCGTTAAACATCTCAAATTGAAGATAAAACCTATTAGTAAAAAACAAAAGCCTTTGTTTTAGCTAAAACAAAGTTAAACTCAATTTACAAATTAAAAAAGTGAAAATGAAATAACCGGCATTATTGTTGGGGGGAATTCCGGCCACGGCCGTTATTACCTCTACTAATCATTTAATTACAAAAATCACATATAAAAGATTTCTTATTATAGCTAGAACAAGCCTTGTGGGCCCATTCGCCACATATCACACACCTTAGCCAAATCTCATTGTTTCTTCCGAACTCACCACAGATGATACAAACGTCATTGCTAACTCCCTTGTCACCATCTGAATCATCAGATTCGCTTGCAAAATAATCTTCTTTCTGTTCTACATATCTGACATCTTTTTTGGTTCTTGTGGATTTTACTCTAGGATTGAGCATTTTCATCTTCTTTGGGTTTCCAATGTTTTGGTTGGACGATCCGGGATCTTCAAAAACACTTTTCTTTGCTTTATCTACCCTTGCACTTTTTGATTGGAGCCTCTTATTTTTTTCTTTTCCTTTTCTTCTAAAAGTTCTTTCATTGGGGTCGATGTAAATATTTGAAAGTGTTGTCTGCTATTTTTATTTATTTGTTGCCTCTCAGATCCTGTCTTTGAAGGCCCAGGAATGGGAATAATTTCATGAAATGATATTTTCGTTCTGTTCGACGACGTCATTTATGGTACAATGCATTCGGGGCCGGGAACTATTTGAAGCGGACAAAAAAACCGACTCGAAACGGGAAACAATCCGCGAACATCCGTGAACTCTGTGAAAACGTAATGCGCACCGAAGCAATCCGATCCCTATACCGTGTGTGCAACGCCAACTGTCATGTCTGTAGGGTCCAGCAAATTCGTTCAGTGCTCTGGTGGTTCAATAGTTAAGATGCTAGCCCTCTAGTTCGGTGGCCCGGGTTCGATTCCCGTCGGTGTTTATGTTATTTTTTTAATATTATGTTCGTAAAAAGTTTTTCCTTATTTTGGGTATGCCTTGGGTTAGTTTTGGTTAGTTTTTGTTCGTTGCGCCCCGTAGCGATTATCTACTCTCAGGTATTTATTTTGAGTATCAGTCGCCCACTATTGCACCTACTGTCTAGGGAACTTTTTTCTTAATTTTGGGTTAGTTTGGGTTAGTCTTGGGTTAGTTTTGGTTAGCCATTGGTTAGTTCTTGTTGATTGAGCCTCCGTAGCAAGCGGAGAGCCATGCAAAGCCATAACAATACACAGAAGGTATAGGGATCGGAGTGCTTCGGTGCGCATTACGTTTCCTATACTGTGTCTGCAATCGGTTGCACACAAGGTATAGGGAAGGTAAAAATGCTTCCGGTTTGGCTTTGATCGCGTTCACAGGATAGACGGGACTCGACGAAAGTCTTGTTTTATAACCTGACTTCTGCATGGCAGTGCACGTGGTTCACAGGAAAAAACGTGATAAGTTTCATTAAGGGGAAATTGGAAGGAGGCCGGTTGATGAGCGCAAAGGGATAAGTCGTATGGTGAAGGGTCGATTCCTATTACAGCTCTGGAGTGTTCCTGCACGTGGAGGCGTGGTCAGGAGGAGATCGGGGTATAATCCCTGCGGGGATACCAGAGCCCCCGACAGAAACCGGTTTTACGAAAGATCTTTGCGTAAAAGAGCAACGGTGCAGTTCATAAGTTGTGAAAAGTTACTGCTTGTCTAAGTCCGGAATCTGCAGGGGTACATACCCGATATACTGGAGGTTGTACCGTCCAGGAAGAGTGTAACCTATCTGGTAGGGTTGCCCCAGCGCCTCGTCAAGTCAAATTATATTTATTTAAGGGCTTACAAATTGACGAATCATTTGGGTTATACCACTTTCCATTCAATTCTACAAACGTCATTGTCCAATTGCTAGGTTAGATATTTTTTTATATTTCAAACCTTTCAAAGAGTAATCGATTTACGATTTAAACGTAAAATAAAAATTGATTATACCCTTTCAAATTAACTAAGGTCTGATGAACAAACAAAAACAAATTCAAAACAATAAAACAGCTGATTTAACCTTCAAATTAAATTTGTAATTTACGCTTGATCGACTTAAGTGTGATCTTGGACGCGCAAATTTTCATGGTAGCATAGGTTTCCTCCTGACCTATAGCAAACGAAAATTTAGCACTTCCACTTGGAAGTGAAATTAAAAGTCATTTCTCCAATTTATCCGATGGCGTAACCCTGTATGAAATCTGCTTAGACTATAGCAGGAAATCTGCGTTAAAATATCGGTAGATATCAGTACGATAACATACAAGGTGTTCCATTAAAAAAAAACCGTCGATGACATAGATCACCCGGTACATCTCAACAACAAAACAATTGCAGTACCGAACACGAAATTGCATTATTAAAAACAAACGACACCCATTAATGTCGAACAACAATAAAATTTCGCACTCGTCGAGGACCTTCATTTGTTTTGATAACGGGTCGAAGACCAATCGTAGAACCCTGATGTCGATAACTTTTGTTTAACAATTGAATGCTGGTGCATGGTCGCGACTGTCCTTTGTCTTCTTTCTTGCAGGTAGATTACATTTTTCCAGAAATATTATTTGTTCCTCAGAAACGTTTGTTGTTACGATTGCAACGTCGGCGTCGGCATCGGTCGGTTGCATGTTGCTTCAGTGTTGTGGATCGTGTTGTATAGTACTAATTATATATTAGTGTCATTAGTTAAGAAGTTGGGTATTGTTGTTTTAGAAATGTTAGGTATTACATTAATTTAAAAACTGACTTCAGAGAAAGTGTATTTTTCTACTAACTTTCACTTTTAGGAAGTGGCTGTGGTGTCAACATACCTGTTTTTGTCAGAGTTTTGGGTAAGTTTGAAACGGTGTTTTTTTCAAAGAATCCAGAACGCTACTGATAATTGTTAATCGGGTGACAGTAATTACTCGTGGTTATTACTATAAACACTGATCAGTCGCTAGGAATAATCCAAATGTTGAGACCATATTCCACTGATCTAACCTTGATTTGAAGTATGACGTCATTTTATTAAACGGGAGGTCAAGGTCATTTGTATGTTTTTTTTTCTATAAATTAGACATATTAACAAACGGATATCCTGTCCAGGATACTGTTCGAATGTACGATTTTTTACGGCATTACTAGGCATAAGTTTTTAGCTTATTTGTATAAGAATCCCCAGAACTTTAGTTCTAGGTTCTGCGCATTAAAATAGTAAACATTAATTTTTAGGAATAAACTGTGACAGAAAGGCAATGGGGCCTGAGTAAAAATTGCATAAAAATACGTTTCCAATACCTACTCCACGAATAAAATGAACTTACAAATACTTAAGAAACTTGCGTATAAAGTATTTGTATTTTTTGCAATCTTTTCCATACCATATCCACAATCTCACATCAACTCATTGTATATTGTATAATGACTGCTTTATTAGGGTTTTATAAGAAGAATCAGGGGCGGATACAGGGAGGGGGCGCAGGGGCGCGCGCCCCCCTGGGAACTATTTAAAAAATCATATTGCTAGAGAATAATAAAACAATAAAATTGTATAGACAAAATTTCCAATAAAATTTTATAGAAAGATTTTCCAATAAAATTTTACAGAAAAATTTTCCTAACTGACAACATTGTTTGGAGCTGATCGACTCACATTCACCAACGAGTATTGTATTGACACTCGTGTCTGCAGCTAAACATGAATCCCTCATTTGCGCAAGCGCCAATTTTTATTGACATCAGTTATGCGAGTTATGAATGAATAATATGAGTGATGAATGTTGTTTTTTTTTCTTAAGACAGACAAACCAAGCCCGGAGCCACACCAAAACCACAATTCTTTTTTTTAACTAACTTAAAAAAGATAAAAATAACTCAAAAAAAGAAGTACGGTGACCGACGGGGATCGAACCTGGGCCACCCGTATCACAGCCACATTCATACCCATTAGACCACAGGAGCTCTGCGGACAATTACCTTAAAATTGTACAGGGTGATCCCCTATAATGTCGCCCCCCCTTAACTTTTTTATTTTAAGTGTCTCAAAAAAATTAAAAGTATGGTTATGTAGGTACTGAAAAATACTTTTTTTCTGGGTATAAAAAATATCGGAAAAATGATCAGTATACAGGGAAAAACAAAAAGTTAATTTTTTTTCAATGGAACACCCTATATATGAATTTATTTTTCGATTCCTCGTAAAATTCTAAGCATATTTTATGTATGATGTTATACCTCTAGAGTTAGTAGTTTCACAGCTATAAACAGTTGAAAACCGGTACTTTGGCTACTTTTCACCTTGGTAGCAAGGAGATCATTAGAGATGGAGTAAAATGAATTTCACATTCCTATCTTAACTTTCCAAGAGCTATCTGATGGTGCTAACTTATGGTACCTACCGAGGTACCAGATTTGGTACCCATGGTACCGCCTGCCAGTTAGTACCGTCAGATAGCTCTTGAAAAGTTAAGATAGGAATGTGAAATTTATTTTACTCCATCTCTGATGATCTTCTTGCTACCAAGGTAGTAGCCAAAGTACCGATTTTCAACTGTTTATAGCTGTGAAACTACTAACTTTAGAGGTATAACATCATACATAAAATATGCTTAGAATTTTACAAGGAATCGAAAAATAAATTCATATATAGGGTGTTCCATTAAAAAAAAATTAACTTTTTGGTTTTCCCTGTATACTGATCATTTTTCCAATATTTTTTATACGCAGAAAAAAAGTATTTTTCAGTACCTACATAACCATACATTTATTTTTTTTGGAACACTTAAAATAAAAAAGTTATAGGGGGGCGACATTATAGGGGATCACCCTGTACATTTTTTTCAAAGTTCGGCAAAAAGATCCTTTGTTTTAAAAAAAAACACTTAAAACATAGTTTATCAAGCTCTTGTCAGACCCGATGGGTTAATTTAATAGACATGATTCCATTTTTGAGTTTCAAAATGATTTGCCCCAAATTATGGCTTCTTTTAAAGAAATTTCCGATTGGAATGACGACAACTCTGCAACCAAAGCTAATATTTTTTTAAAAGCAGTTTGTGATTGTGAGTTTATCATAACACTATATACATTGGCAGATATCTTTGCAGTTACGCTACCCTTTAGCAAATATTTACAATCTAAAAATATTGACATATAGTCAGCTACAACCAAATTAAAATTATTCATTGAAACTTTAAATTGAAAAAGAACAAATGCAGACGCCTATTTTGAAACTTTTATATTGAAAAAAGCACCTAAGCACAAGCGCGGATTTACAGGGGGGGGGGGGGGGTAAGGGGGGTAATCCCCCCCCCCCCCATTAACAAATATCGACTGTCACAGGGAAAATTATGATTCTGGCGACACATACATTGAGCCCATTTTGTCTAGAAAAGTTTTGGCAACAACCGTGATAAACGCATTAAAAAAATATCCATTTGATCTAAACAAATGTGTAGGCATTGGTACTGACGGATGCAGTGTTATGCTTGGAGAGCAAAAAGGAGCAGTAGTAGAATTAAAAAAAGTTCTTGTAATTGCTCTTAAATCCCCTTGCTATAATCATGCGTTAAATTTATCAATTTCAAAAACTAGTAAAGTGCAAATTGTACGGAACTCTATGGGTACAATAAAAGAGGTCATTTTATTTTTTAGTACGTCTTCTAAAAGAATTAGCGTTTTGAGAAAATATAGCTCATTTAATTTAATAAAACTTGCGAGACTTGATGGGTGGAGCGCCATGAGTCGATCTTCAGATTTTGTTCATCTATTTCTAATTGGCAAGATTCTGATTCAGTAAGCAAAGCAGAACGTTTATACAAATCTCTACTCGATTCACAGTTTTTGTTTAGTATTTTTTCTTTATCAGAGGTACTATCATATACCGCAAATTTAGGCAAAGTATTACAAACCACTTCAATAGATAGTTACTGCAACAAATATGATATATCAAGTTTTAGAGTTATTGGAAAATAAACGAAAACATGTAGATGAAAGTTTTAGTGCTATCTATACACAAGTGTATTCGCTACATGAAAAATTAGAAGTAGATATGTCTATCCCACGTATTTCCTCTACACAAATCAATAGGGCAAATATACCAACAAGAGATTCAAAAGATTATTTTAGAATTACTGTATATTATTCATGACTTAAAATTTGTTTTGATCAAGATTTAATGAATAATTTCAATTTAAACGTTGTCTTACCACCAATATTTTCCAAACTAAATCGTGACGAACTAGACTCGTCAGTAAAAAAATTAGCGAAATATTTAGTATCTCTAAGATTCGAAGACTCTGATGACGCAATGATTGAGATGAAAATAAAATAGGAAATGGATTTGTGGCAACATCACTTTGTTAGTAAAACTCAAAAAGACGATTTATCATTCCACTCTCTGTAGGGAGGATTTTTAGTTTTTTTTTTACCCCCCCATAACTCAGTGCTAAATCCGCTCTTGTCTAAGCTTATGGATATTCTTGATGTAGAATTAAAAATGCCTCGTGTGACATCAAGACAAACCCATAGGGATAACTTTTTAGATTCAAATGACTTACCACCAAATCATTATTGGAGAAGAGTAGTATTTTTACCTGTTTTGGATTTCGTAATAGCAGATTAGAAAGAGAGAGGTTTTCTGAAAAAGTGTTAAATTCTTTTGTTTTAAGTGTATTACTTACAAAAAATCTTGCTTCCATTACTGATATGATGTATCTGTCTGAAAAGTTGTCAAAAATAATCGCCATGATTGGCTCCATTATTGGCAAGGTTTCTATAACACAATTAACAGGTGAGGTACAGTTATTTAAATTAATTATTTACTTCTGATTGTGGGATTGAAGCTCTAAAATATTGCAGTGAAGAGGAATTTCCTGTTATTTTCAAATGTTTAAAAATTTTAAGCAGTCTACCAGTCTCTGTTGCAACTGCAGAGCGAAGTTTCTCTACTTTAAGATTGTTAAAAACGTACATTCGTTCTACAATTGCTCAAGATAGACGTGGTCTTGCCCTTATGTACGTTTAAAGAAATATTGAACTTAACGTAGAAAACATTATAGATAGATAGATTTACCAAAAAAAAAAGAAAAATTGATTTTATTATTTGACTCATTTAACATCATTAGGGATTTAACTTTCAAACAGTCAAAAAATAAAATCAGTTTTAAAATACATGCTTCAACCAGAAATTTGTTTTATTTTTTGATTTGTTTTTCTTATGAAAAATTCGTTATATTTTTTGTTTAATTTTATTTTGAATATATATTTTTATTTATTTTTTTGGTATGTACAGGGTGACTCGAATTCGTGTCTATGTATGGGGAACTCGAAAACCGTAAGAGATACAGTGTCGGTCAAATTAAGGCAAAATTGCGCATTTAGGTGCCTAGCAATATGCCGTTTAGAAAGTTTTAAAATTCCGAGTATTTCCGGAGATATCCGGAAAAAACCGAAATTTTGAAAATTCGTTTTATTTTTTCCTGCGCTTATTTAAAAACGGATTTCAAATTGAATTGCACTTTTGCATTGCCACTTTTTCCGCTCTATCTAATGATGGTATTCAGTTTAAAATCCGACGTTTCGTCTTCAAGGGATCATCATCAACTTTCTTTTTTTAAATACGAACTTTAATTTTTTTTATCGTTTTTCAGATGATATTGGCGTAATTAATATTATGTGTTTTTATTATTTTTTTTTATTTTTATTTTTTTTTAATTTTTATTCTTTTTTAATTTTATATTTTGCTTTGGCGTAATTTTAAGTAATTTAAGGTAGGTACTTTTCAAATTTTTATATTCTATAAAAATATTTTATTTTGTTTTTTGTATTAAGTGGAAAATTGGAGCGTATTAAAAATAAAAAAATAGTAAATTTTTTTCTTACGAGAATATGGTCATGAACTAAAGATAAAATATTCCACACTTTTGACCAATTAAAAAAATTATTTAATAGAGAACATCAACAATTTATAATCATACTACGTAATACTATAGGAACTTTGATGGAAAACACCTAATTTTGCTTATAAATAAAATGCACTAAGCAACTTGTTTGAGTAATAGTTCATGGCCATATTCTCGTAAAAAATAATTTTACTATTTTTAATTTTTAATACGGGATCCAATTTTCCACTTAATGCAAAAACAAATAAAATATTTTTATAGAATATGAAAATTTCAAAAGTACCTACCTTAAGTTATTTAAAATCTCGTCAAAGCAAAATATATAAAATAAATATAATAGAAAAATTATAAAAATAAAAAAAAAATAAAAAGAAATAAAAAAAATAAACACATACTCATATTAATTACGCCAATATCATCTGAAAAACGATAAAAAAAATTAAAGTTCGTATTTAAAAAGAGAAAGTTGATGACGATCCCTTAAAGACGAAACGTCTGATTTTAAACTGGATATCATCATTGGATAGACCGGTAAAAGTGGCAATGCAAAAGTGCAATTAGATTTGAAATCCGTTTTTAAATAAGTCCAGGAAAAAAATAAAACGATTTTTCAAAATTTCGGTTTTTTCCGGATATCTCCGTAAATACTCGGAATTTTGAAACTTTCTAAACGGCATATTGTTAGAAACATAAATGCGCAATTTTGCCTTAATTTGACCGACACTGTATCTCTTACGGTTTTCGAGTTCCCCATACATAGACACGAATTCGAGCCACCCTGTACAGGGTGTCCGGTTATAAATGTAACCCCCCTTTAACTTTTTTATTTGCCGTCGTATAAAAAGATATTAAATACAAAAGTTTTTAGGATTTTCATACTGTTTTCTGCGGTGTTACTAGAAAAACAATTGAACATCGAAATTCTATTGTACAGATTAAATTAATATTTTTTCAATGGGACACCCTGTATATTCTTCTTTATATCGATATAGCTCTTTAAGGCGAGTTCAGTAATATAAGGTTTGTTGGGTCTAGCCTCGGGTCTAGCTATAATGGTTACCACGTAAATTTCAAGAATGTCGGGTATCTGATTATTACTGAACTCCTCTCCTAAATTATTTGTTTGGTGAGCTAGAAAAAAATTCTTCCTTCAGAAGCTTTTCTGATGTTTAGTTGTTTTTCTAGTAACACCGCAGAAAAGCTTCTGAAGGAACCTACAACTTTTCTATACAACATTTTTTTCTAGCTCACCAAATAAAGAATTTAGGAGAGGGGTTCAGTAATAATCAGATACCCGACATTCTTACAATTTACGTGGTAACTATTATAGCTAGACCAAGAGCTAGACCCAACAAACCTTATAGGTATTACTGAACTCGTCTTAAAGAGCTCTACCTATATCCGGAAGAATATACAGGCTGTCCCATTTAAAAAACATTAATTTAATCTGCACAAAAGAATTTCGATGTTCAATTGTTTTTCTAGTAACACCGCAGAAAACTATATGAAGATCCTTACAACTTTTGTACTTAACATTTTTTATACGAGGGTAAATAAAAAAGTTAAAGGGGGGTTACATTTATAATCGGACACCCTGTACTTTAACGTATAAATAAAGTCAAAATAAATGTTTAAAAAATCTTTGCTAATAGTTCTTATCCTGCGCCCCCCTGAAGAAAATGCTGAATCCGCCCCCTGCGAAGAATAATGACGAAAGTGATGAGACCGCCTAGCAACGGACATCACCTGTCACAACAACAGATCTAGGATCAGTGTTGCCAACGACACGGAAACTTCCGTGCTTTCACGGATTTTTGAAACTAGAACACGGACACGGATTTTATTGGATTCCGTGCAATGGAAACACGGATTTTTTACAGATGATTTGGCGTTATTATATTTAGGTGTCATATGTCCATTTTAATATAATTCGCCTAGTTTTAATCGATATTTCATATAGATATTATTCAATCCTAAAAATAGATGTGCCAATCAACTGATCTCTTTAGTGTCAAAGATGCGTTGATAAATCGGAATTTCAAAATATTGAGGACCACTGAAAATTTTGGGCTTTGAGTCAAACGCTCAATGCGAAAATAATTTCACCATGAGCGGCGGTAGGAGGGGGCAGTTGCCTGAAGTATTAAAATAATGTATAGTATAAAAATACATTTCAAATTCATTAAAATGTTGATAAAATTATCTACACGTTATTTTTCTTCACCTCAACAACCCCCCCACCCCCCAAATTTGTTCTGCCGGCGCCCATAATTTTAACATATGAATCTAATCAAAACAAAGAAATTGTTTAATCACTAGTACCATTAATGTGTTATATAGTCTGTTATATATAAATCTGCTGGCTTCATAGGTGGTAAAAAAATATGTTGTGTTCTATTTAAGCCAGTCAAATCAATGTTGAAAAATGGTGAAGACGGATTCGGCATTGTCTTTGAGTTATCTTAAGTTGATTATTTGTAAAAAGAAGAATTATTTTATGCTTGTTTCGAACAAATGAATTAAATATGAAGACTTTCTCTGCTTCTCATTTTAAGCGCGGTAAGTTGGTAAGCAACTATTGAATTATTTTATCTTAATTACCATCATGAAAAATCCGGAGTGGTTCATGTATGACGTCATATTCTCTTTATTTTCTAGTTGAACATTTCAACTCAGTGCCATCTTTCTTCCAACAGCTTAACTCTTCGATATACAATTGATTTTACGTTTACAGTAACCTTTTTTAAGCTACATTTCAGGGACACGGAAAAACACGGAAATTTTGAGGACTCTGCTACGGATTTTTCTGATTTATGGTTGGCAACACTG
>MU187322.1:984-34640 GCA_016904865.1 Pissodes strobi | reverse complement strand
AAATAAAGTCGATCTTCAAATTTCTTCCTATCTTTCTAAAAAATGTCTCTTGTAATACTTCAATAAGCATCAACTATTATCCTCTGATGTCGTTCTTCCAAAGAAGTCGGCGGGGTTTTGTAAACTGGTGATTTAATGTAACCCCATAAAAAGAAGTCCATATAACGTCACCACTCAATGGTATCACTTCTGTCAATCCACTGGTACGGATAATTGGAGCGCGTGGGACAATCTCTCGCCACACCAGCATAGTGTGGGAGTGCACCATCTTGCTGAAAGTGTAGAAGATCTTCGTTCAAATTAAGACTGCTTTGTAAGTCTCTTTGGGTTTTAAGTTTATGAACAATCGAGGATCGAGGGCTAGTTTGGTTGAGCATAAACTTGGCCGAATAAATTTCCTTCAATAAAAGAAGGGCCTATGATATTGTTACGTTTCTTCCGTGGGTTCTGATAAAATTGCAAGTTTTACTATTTTTAATACTCTCTTTATCTTTATTCTCTCCCACTGTAAACAATTAAACACTCTAAACTACTCTTATAACTTTACAACTAATAGCTCTTTACAATTCAACACTTAATGATTAACTAACTCAACACGCTTTAGGTCTGCTACTTATATACAATCTCAAATCTATCCCGAATACCCGGGAAGAAGCGAGGCCACTCTATATGATTCTCGACCAGGACATCGAGATAATTCCAGCGTTTCTGAATCTTCGCGGCCGGCGATGACTCATACATAGACGCGACAAGGCGGCTAGTTCTATGGCGTAACACAAAAACAAACAAATTCGGATGGTTGCTAGCCCTAACATTGCCTTCCTCCGTCCCGATCGGCTACTTCATGTCCGTGATATGTTTTCAGCCTGTCGAGGTGGACAACTTTCAGTTTGCTTCTAGGGCTACGTTGAATTCTATACATTACGTCATTATTATTTTTTTTTTTTGATGACTGTATAGGGCCCTTCCCATACTGGCGTTAGCTTGGGAGATCTTCCTTTCTTCCTTTGCGGTTTATATAACCAGACTTTATCGTTCATCTGAAATCCCATAGAATGATATCATATCGTGTCTTCATTCGGTCACTGGCTTTCTCCGTGTTTTCTCTGACTAATTCATGGATGTATAGTAACTTTTCCCTAAGGGACTCCGCGTAGTCTTGAATTTCCATATCGTGGTTTTCTGGCGTTCCGAAGAATAGGTCACAGGGTAAACGGAGTTCTCTTCCAAATAAAACCATGGCTGGTGTTAGCCCTGTCGTGTCGTGGACTGCTGATCTATAGGCCATCAAAAATAGTGGTATGTGTTGGTCCCAATCCTTCTGAGGTTCATCTACGACTTTTGACAAATGTTCGTCAATGGTCTTGTTAAACCTCTCAACCATGCCGTCTGATTGTGGATGTAAGGCGGTAGTCCGTGTGTTATGCATGTTGAGTAAATTACAGACTTTCTGGAAAACCTTGGATTCGAAGTTGCGTCCTTGATCTGAGTGCAGCTCTAACGGAACACCAAATCTGCTGAATAGGTTATTCACGAGGACCTCTGCTATGGTAACAGGTTCTTGATTGGAATTGCCACTAAAATGTACTTGTTACCGTTATTTGTTTCTAAAAAAGGGCCAGCTACGCCAATGGCGATACGTTCAAACGGTAGGCCCACATTATACTGTTTCATTTTTCCCTTAGACCTTGTTTTGGGTCCTTGACTTGCGGCACAGGTTGAGCATGCCGCGACACCACGATTTCACATCCTGGCATTAGTTGACCCAGTAAAATCTGTCACGGATCTTGCCAATCGTTTTGTTCACTCCGAGATGAGCACCAGACTTTCCATTATGAACTTCTTCCAGAACTTCCGATGTCTTTCTCCTTGGTACAACTAACTGTGTCTTCACTACTTTTCCATCGGCGCTTTCCCAGGCTCGTTTAAGAAGTCCATTTTCCACTACCAGGGAGTCCCACTGAGCCCACAGAGTTTTAAAAGTAAATCCCGATGTAAATCCTTTAGTTGAAATCTCTCTCCAGCCTGGTCTTGGTTGATGTTCTTTAGCTTTTAGCAGCAGTGCTATTTCACTATCCTCAAGCTGATCCTTTTTAAGTTGCTCTGTGGTCCACTGCTGATCAATCTCAAACTTCATTTGCCTAATGGGAGTAATTCCTTCTAATTGATCTATTATTTGGCAATCCTTACAATTATCCTCGCATGATCTGCTGGATAAAGCATCTGCATTATTAGGCAATCTCCCTGACCTGTACTTAAACTTAAAGTTATATTGTTGTAACTTTTCAAGCCACCTGGCTACTCAGCGGCGTAACTACAGGGGGGCCCAGGGGGGCCGGGCCCCTCCCAGACATCGTTAGGCCCTCCCTAGGAAAAGACTGACTTTGATTTTTTATCCACATCATAATAACAGGCCCACCTTAGGCTCCCCCCAGGTCAGGTGGCTAGTTACGCTGCTGGGCTACCTATCCTTCAGGCCTCTTCATATCCAAAAGTCATTTAAGTGCTGCATGATCAGTCCTTATTAGAAATTCTTGTCCATACAAATATTGATGGAAATGCTCAACAGACCGTACTATTGTCAAAAGCTCTTTTCGGGTTACACAGTAGTTACGTTCAGGATTCGAAAGTGTTCGACTGTAGTATTAGATAACTCATTCTTCTCCTGCTTATACTTGCGATAAAATTGCTCCGATGCCGGTGTTGCTTGCGTCTGTGTCCAATATAAATTTATCCTTTTGTTCCGGATATCCCAATATTGGACTAGAACATAGAGTCGCTTTTAATTTCCTGAACGCAGAATCACAGTTTTATGATCCCAGTTATAATTTGCTCGTTCTTCAGTGAGCTTATGTAGAGGTGTTGCTATGTTGGAATTGGATGAAATATTTGCTATCCTTATCGGTAGTTCGCCGTCGGTTTTGACTAGTGCTTTGTCTACGAAGTGTTTGCAAGACAAATCGTGGTGTTGGATAAGTCCAATGCAACCATCAAAATCCTTCTCCAATTTACCAAAAATTATCTGCTCGGTATTTCCGCATATTCTGACAGTACATGCCGCCACTACTTTAATCGGTGTGCCATCGTCTGTTTTGTAAAGATGAACTCTTCGGTGAACTCTTCAGAAGATTAAGCTTGATGTCAAAAGAGAATCCATGTTGGCCAATGAGATCCATCCCCAAAATAAATTCGTCTTTTATGCCGGTTACTAACACTGTGTGGTGTAATTTAATTCTTCCAATTTTAAGTTCAATATCCATTTCCCCAAGTACTTTAGCTGTCTCACCGGTAACCGTACGTAAAACTACATTCTTTGATATAGGTAAAAAAATAGAAAATTTTAGCACTACAATAATGATTTAATTAAGGCTTGGAATCCTTTCTACCATTATTTTCTAATTTTTCCTGCCAAATTTTGCAAAAGTGAGTTTCAAAATATTTTCACAAAATTTTGCTGAAATAATATTTCGTACTTAAATTTATTTTATTTTGATATCGCTGAAAATAATTTTTGATATGCTTTCTAGAGAGGTGTAACAAGTGGAGTAGTGCCATTTAAGTGGATGAAGGTGCTTCTAAGGTGGGCCAGGGTGGTCCACAAAATATCTCATTTTTATACCCCCGCGTTTTTGTAGAAATGGTATTTTTTGGCTTCCTACTTTTCAGAATTGTCATACATGCATGATGTTGAAGGGTCGGATCAGTGATCTATATCGACCAAGACTATATTATTATTATTATTATTATTATTATTATTATTATAATTATTATTATTACTATTATATAAATAGGCAGGTACATATTTATTAACTCTGAAAGGGAAAATGGGCGTAATTGCTTATACGTTCATGTCCTGATCGGTTTAGTAACATTTTTACATAAACGAATAAACTCTCGCCAAAGACCGGTAAACAACCCAGTATGGGATATGAAAATATTTAAAAGAAACGAATTTGTGAAAGTGGTACCAAATCGGCGAATCGAACCCGTTTAATTAAAACGTATTAAATAATGTCACAGTCACGACTTCGAAACACGAACCGTAATTATATCATGATTATCATGTATCTGCTTTTAATATTATATTAATTAGGAAAAGCTACCATATTACGCGTTTACATATTCGCGTTTAATTGTGCGCGTAATTCATTGTAGTTTCTAAATAAAGTTGCTTTTACCCGAGTCATTGACTTATTTTTGTGGTGCGTCGTTTTAACTTTTTATTACTTATTGAATGGACTTAGTTAGAAAGTATAAAATATAGAAACAGAAGAGCTAAAAATCAAGTACTTATATAACACCTTATATTATCTATATAACCTTCATAGAACATAACTGTATCTGATAACAGAAGTAGGTAATTGAGCTTATGTCCAAAAATCAAAAAAATCAGAAGACATAAAAAAAAAATTGTGTGTGCTTAATACCACACGATAGAAGTGAAAACTTCTACAAGCGGGGTCATCGTTTGTCAGAATTTCGATCCGAGCGGAGCCTTCGTTGCAGAGATACCAGCGAAATACGGCTTTCGCCCTAGAAAAATTCCGATGTTGCACTTTTTATATCAAAAATGAAATCTTGGCTCATTTTTATCAGATGAAATGGATTTAGATTCTGCCTAGCTTCGCATACGTCTGGTATTTCTACTATATTAAGAAGACGTCGCTTTTTTCTCATTTAAGGCAAAGTCGGAATCGCTAGGCAAGTATGAATGACCTCTTTTCAGAAAAATAAACTCTACAGAATCCGTCATTTGTAATACATGCACATGAACTATAACATAGTTCTAGTTTTACTCGGGATATTTCAATTGTAAATATTATATTTCAAATTATGCTTAAACATAGGTGTTACGTCATTTGCTCCATTGTTGGGCTTCATCCTCTAAGTATTTTTACATTGGGGCATCATCAGTGCCTAGGTCGTGAATGCCCAACTCATAATACCACAGTTGTCGAGAGTAAAATACTGGTTTTGAAGGATTTTGCGTTTTAGCTTTTAGTTTATATTGTCGTTTTAACTCAAAAAATACAATTACCTTTCGAGCATTTAGATCTTTTCCGCTCTTTCTTCTGGCTCTAGTTCTAAACAATTGATATTCGATATTCTGTGCAAATTTGTCGCATTCTGCACAAGTGTCGCACCATGGAAGTCCAAATTTTATATTGATATGTGTTTTAAACCTTCCAATAAATTTTATAAAGTAATTCTGTACGTAAATTTTCCAAAAACGAACTGTGCTAAGTTTTAAGACTACAGTGCCAATTAGAATTTTTACGTAGTGGAACATCTTAGTTGATGACTGTTCGGAAATGGAAAAAGGTTGTAGCAGGAAGGGTCAAGGACTCTTTTTATGGCAGTGGCACACACACTAAAGGGAGATGTATGCGAAGATGTTGATTGACACGGTTCTTGAATAGTTGTAATTAGGGGGAAACCGATATCCTGAGAGTGAGTTCCACAGTGATGCAGTGCGCCAGACAAAGGAGTCCTTGTAAAGCGATGTTCTAGGTGTTTCCAGTTGTCCGACGAACTGGTGCACTCTAGCCGTCTGTCGTGACTGTCTGACAGGCATTGCCAGGGGCGGGATGTGGCGGGCCAAATCCTGGAAACATCTGCCGTGAAAGTATTTGTAAAACAGATACATGCCTGCGGTGTTCCAGACTATCCAGATTCTAAATGGAATACAGCAGTTTTAGGGTGTGCTTCGGGCGTCACCTCAGATATGTGAGCAATATTCTCAGCACGGTCTTATTTGCGCTTTGTAAAGCAAGAGCGACTGCTGCGGTGTATAAAGTTTTTTGTTGCGAAATAGCGCACTAAGATTCTGGGAGGCTGATTTTGCGATGTTAGCAACGTGGTCAGCCGCCCCAAGTTTGAACTTTCTCCAGGTCTTGGCTAATTGCTGTAATCTGCTCCTGTCTGCAATGATAAGTCTCAGTCGCTGTTAAAGTTTTTTATTATCTAAAGTGGAAGACAAGGGTACTGTCATCTGCAATACTGTAAACAGGATTATTCGTTTCAGTCAGCAGGTCATTACTATCAGAGATCAGATCAGAGGAACAGAGATGGTGAAAGTATTGCGCCCTGAGAGGCACGCCCGCGTTAATGGTGAATGTGTCTGAGATGTGTCCATCAACTGCAACGTGCAGAAATCGGTACGTGCAGAGATCGGTTATTAAGGAAACTGACAAGTCAGCTGCGGAGAGAGGCTGGCAGTCCGAGGGACGGATGCATTCGTTTCTCGCTTCGACAAAATAATTGAGATTTTCAGCGGTGTGATTTTGCTGTCAGCAGTGGCGGCTCGCGGCTTTGAAAAGTGGGGAAGAACTTCCGACATCGACAGAGGGAACAGCGCCTTGGGGTCCACGCCCAAACTGCCAAAATTTGTTAATAATTATTACCGGTATTTTTTAGGTAAATCATTAAAAAATAAAATATATTCATATTGTATTAGCAACAAATCATTTTGTTGCTAATACAAATGTCTACGAATAACACACTAAAACTAGAACATATAGAATATATCTCTTGTATAATACTGTAATGGATCAACCGTTGAATGTAAATAAAAAATAATTCCAAGAA
The DNA here is from genome assembly GCA_016904865.1 of Pissodes strobi. NCBI lineage: Eukaryota > Metazoa > Arthropoda > Insecta > Coleoptera > Curculionidae > Pissodes > Pissodes strobi. The sequence goes on along the minus strand of MU187322.1, from coordinate 28,052 downwards.
TTCACGGCGGAATGTCCCCTAATAAACTCGCAATAAACGAAACAACGTGATTTCGCCTTGATCTGAGAATGGAAGTGCTACACGCCAGCTCTTCCAATCATTGCAAACCAAACAAATGTACGACCATTACGACGTCATCGTTGTCATGGCAACCAACTAGTTGCGCTTATACTTTTGATGACTCGACGGCTCTCGAGCGATACCTCTTCCATAAAGGTCTACACAAATGATAATGAAATTGTCACTGCTATCGGCGCGTACGCGAAAAGAAATGGACATTTTCATGTGGGTTCACCTCTGTTCTATTCGATAGTGGAGTTAACGGGCAATGTGCAGGTGGCGAGATTCTTGTTCTTGTTTTATGAAGCTTTGATTTTAATATTTGAAAATAATTGAATTATTAGTTATTAGAAGGGTAACGGGAAACAGATTATTCATAAACTAAGAACATTTTATCATTGAATCTTAAAATATATTATTTTACTGATGAATGAATTAACTGTATTTCTTTAAATTACATTTTCTTGAGGAAGTGGCACTTCCCCTACTTCCGCTGAATAGCCGCCACTGGCTGTCAGTACTTGTAGGCTCGCTGTTTCCTACCAAGGCAGAACTCCCTTATATCGTTCCATTTTGCAGAATTGTAATGCCAGATTTTGCGAGGCAATGGTGAATCCTTCTCTAGAAGTGGCAATTCACAAACCGTTGTATTAAGTTTGTGGTTGGAAGTACCTAATGGACAGACCAACTGTAATTGTATACTGGTCATTAGTGGCTAGAAAAAAATTCAGGAGGGCGGCGAATTCGCCCCTGTCTGAAATTCGATTTGGTTTACCTACAAGTTGAGTAAGCTCGAAGCTGAAGCATTTGCCACCTTCGTTGTCGGTCTTATTCAATGCTCACAACACCAGCCAGCTGGTTTTGTGGGCATTGAAGTCTCCCAGAACGATTATTTCTGAATTGGGGTGATCGACCTGTATTGAGGCAAAAGTGGCAGCTAGTGTTGTAAAAAAGCTTTGGTAGGCTCTATCGCTCGGAGGGCGATAGAGACAACATATAAACTTGGTTACTCCCTTGGCGGTGATTGAACCACATGACGTTAAGGTTGGTCGGTTCGAGGATGCAAGGAACAACTATTAATAGACTCTAATGAGGCAAACAGAAAAACAACAAAGAAACCTACAAACATATCATGTAGATTACAAGAAAGCCTTCGACTCTGTGCCGCATTCATGGCTTAAGAATATACTGCAAATTTACAGAATACATTCAATTACATCTAAGAAATTTACTGCCAACCATCATGAACACCTAGAGAACAAACATACATTTAACAACAGGAAAAGAAGATATCAAAACCAACACTATAAAAATTAACAGAAGAATCTTTCAACGAAACTCACTAAGCACCTTATAGTTCTGCTTCTGTTTGATAATGCACTCTCCAATACATTAAATAGTACTAAATACAGTTGGCTTCAGGATCAGGGGTTGGCAGATCAAACATCGGAACAAAGTCGAACACAATATTAACCACCTTCTTTATATGGATGACGTCAAAATATATGCACCAACATAGACATAAATACGAGAACTACTAAAAATAATAAAAATAGAGGACACAACAGCAGACACATAGAATGGAATTCGGGATTGGTAAATTCAAAATATCATATAGAACGAGACGAACGGAAAGACGAAATGGTGCAGAAACTCTTAACAATAATGAGATACTAGATAACATGCAGGAATATGAAACATACAAATATTTGGGGTTTCAGCAGAACACAAAGATAAACCACACAGCAAAAAAAACGCACCTAATTACAGACTATAAGAAATGCCTCCCAAGCACTTATTCAAAGTCATTGACACGTTTGCCATCCCGCTCCCCACATAGTCGTTTGCAGTAATAAAATGGACAACAACAGACCTAGAAAATAGAAATATATATGCACAACATCTGCTCTGATAAAATATAAACAACTACACCCAACCTCATGCAAAGAGGTACTCACAATAGTTAGAAAATAAGGGGGAAGAAGATTCACATATATTCATATACTCCAAGCAAATCAGATAGAAATCCTCAGAAAATCCACAACATAACAACACGGCACGCATAGCACTATACATTAGCCAGTAAGCTGATTAGGCATGGCCCTCCGCGGGCTACGGGGGCGCAACCAACAAAAACTAACCCAAAGCATGTCCAAAATGAAGAAAAAAAAACACCAACGTATCACAAACGCAGCATCTGACCACTGGGCTACCAAAACAGTTGAAAGCAATCCATTGCACCGTAAAGACATGGGTAAACTAGCATTTCAAATTTGGCCATGCCTTCAGCGATTCTGATTGGCTCTGTGCGGACTCACATGCTAATGAATGGTGCTCTGTGTACCGCCTTATCACAACATATACGAAAACTAACCCGCAAGTAGATGAAGAATGTACACCGCTGAATCTCTCACAATCTGAACCCCAACAACACCGTATGTAAACATCATAAGATAAAATATATCAATATGGCAGAAATTACTGGGAAAGCACTTATACATTATTAATAACGAATCTAGCTACAAACAAGACGTATAGAAATGGCAACAGAAAAACAACTCTGCCCCGAAGCAGAGGGCTGAGAGGGCTTCATATGGGAAGATAGATGGTGGGAGTGTCTCCCTGGACGTCGAGCCGCTTCCGTTCTCTGACTTCGATCTTGGACATTTTATAATAATTTTAACCATAATAGGCGAATGCCTATCAATTTTTCCCCGCTTAATCGAACGAACCAAACACAAAGTTATATCTCCTATTACCTCATTCCTCGATGAGCCGACAGCCAAGCAATAAATCACTTATAATAATCGTGTTGTATTTATTATGTTAACACCGCGAAAGACAAAAGAGAATCGATTTGCGTACGCGATGTTGCGTGACCTTAAGTCACGATGTCACGTAAAAAATTGCGGTGGCGACATACGAAAGAAAACGTGTCCTTAAAACGATATTTTTTGGTTTGCCGAGGATAATATTGATAAATCTGCTTTCCGCGTCTATTGTTTTATGATATTATGCGCGTTCGTCCGATTTATTTTACATCGTCAAGGCTTAAAACTATTATTTGAATCTATACTCCGTCACTGTCTGTGGTCGTAAGCCATTTTCATCTGATGGCTTATTGGCCTAGGTTTAAGGGGTATACTTGGTATACACACTATATGGGACTGCCAAGCTAGGTTACAATATTTTTATTGAGCCTACAATTTGAAAGGCTAAGAGTTTATATAAGACTGGACACAACTTTCATATGAATATATTTTCCCAAAATTAAAAACTAGGCAAGCTACAGTTCGTCAAAAATCTAATTTTTACTTTAAGTTGGATTTAAACCAACTTAGTGAAGTAAATGACTTGGATGGAGCCCCTGCATATATGAATATATTAATTTGATTTGCCCGGATGAAGTGGGTTCATAGAAGAAATTACAAATAAAACACCTTCTGTTCATTCAAAAATATTATGTCTTCCATTCTTCAACTATCCTCCAACTTTGTATGACACAATATATACTTGTCTAGTGACGGCCGTCAAAAGATGCATGGAACATGGTCAAAAGACATGCATTTTTACCTTTGATCAGCCTCTGTACTATAAGTAGGGTTGCCAGATTTTTTTTGTTACATTAAGGGACAAATGGTCAAAAATACGGGATTTTCTTGTTTTGCCCGGGACAAATGAAACAAGACAAATTTGATGAAGTTTTAATCGAACCCAAAGCTACAAATTACATTCTATACACCAAAACAAATGAGTCAATCAATATTTTATTGACGATTGAGTGAGTATTAGGATTCCGTTGTTAGTTTTCACAAATATATAAAACTGTTAGTATCCCTCGAAATAATCACAAAATACAAGGCCTGTTTGATGACGATGTGACTACAATGACTACATTAGTCTACACAAAATGTTTCCATCAATCACAGTGAGGTTTAAGTTCAATATTGTAGTCACAACGAACAGACTCAAACAAAACCAAGTGTCAGTAAAGCGTCAGATTAGCGGATAAAGACAGCTTGCGAGGAGCATTCCACCACCTGACTTGTCCTGGGTCCTGGGTTTGCGTTTTGAAATGCTACTTTACCGATGTCTTTACGGTGCATGCCCAAGGCATGCCCAGACTCAAGAAAAAAAAGTTTTACAAACATAACCTTTAAAAAAAGCATGCCTTGCCCGTGTATTCGAACCCGGGCCGCCGTATCAAAAACACAGCACTGAACCACTGAGCCACGAGGCCCACTGAAACTAATCCCCTGGACCATAAAGACATCTACTGGTCAGAAATGTGTTTACGTAAGCCCAGAACTCGTCAGGCGAAAGGACTGCTGTAGATGGTTAAGAATAAAATATATGAGCGTCGGGCGTGCACTTTTTTATCGATTTTGGCATTTTCCAGCACATTGCCGAAATACGGAACATCAGCTGTCCCGGCGGGACAATTAAATTTATGGCAAAAATACGGGACGTCCCGGGAAATACGGGACGTCTGGCAACCCTAAAGGCAAAGGATATAGCGTTGTTTGAATAAAGTTCAATAAAGGAGATAGTTAGTCAACCTTATGGACTAAAAACCTTAACACTTTTTGTTAGTTTTGGACCAAACCGATAGAGGGCTTCAGAGCACGTTGGACCACAAGCAGTTCATTGGTCGTAAAGATAAACTCCTCCCCGCGAGCAACACGTGTAGCCTTTCCAAGACACAGTTTACTTTACATTTCATTTAACTGAATCGCCGGTATATTTGGCATCTACTGCGAACAGATGTCGCGACGGTATGATATACTTTTTGCGATTATATAGAGATTGGCAATTATCGAATACAGGTTAAGTAAACTAGGTATATTTAGAAATATTAAGCTTCTATTATCATATCAAAACATACATATATTATAGCAATAGCAAATCGAAAAGTACGTTATATAGGCATGTATTATTGCATTGTTAGGAATATATTTCTAAAAAAAGTACATGGGATATGACAATAATTTTATAAGTAAAAATCAGCAAAATGGAAGAAATTCAATTTATTCAATGAAATACCGAAACACGTCAATCGTTTTTGATAGTGGCGACTATTTTCAGCCCGTTTGTTGCCATAGTGGTAAATGTTTCACGTTACTTCTGACTTTCTGACGGTGACGTAACCGATATGTTTTTTTAAATCGTAAGATGTTCGAAATTAACGAGAAAATCTAATTCAGGAAACGTCTTATTTTAATGTATACAATAAAAACAACATCACAATTAATGTAATAGTTGCTAGAACAACTTTATTTTTTATTTTAGGTTAGGGTGTTGCCAGGACCATATATTTAGAAGTATTAAATATATGGCCAGGACCTTTAGGGTACAGCTTTCGAGCCACTGTTATATACCTCGTTGTTAAATAACGATTAAATATAATGTTGTTTTACTGGAAATAATAAAATGTATAATGAAAGATGTTTTTCGAGTAGGTAACATTTTTTCCTTGTTATATAACTTTGAAGAAGTTCATAAACCAGACAGAAAGCTGCGCCCTTAAAATGCCGTTTCTAATGATATAAAATACCACTTGCCATAGCTTCACATTAAAAAGATTTGTGACGTCTGGCGTCACCAACAAATCGCATGAAGCACTATTTCAACAAATATTTATACTTCTGTTTATTTAGGGGCATTATTGAAACACTTTTATTGTATGGCTGTAGATATTGTATAGGAAATGTATTAAGTATGAAAATATCCTTCTCCTGATTTCAAAGATATATATTGTGTCAAAATTTAATTCAACCGTTTTTTATATTGGAGTTTAAAATTTTAATACCTAAACTGAATTGATGATAATCGAATTGGCGCATACTTAAATCTGAGAACTCAATTATTATTAATTCAATTTATGAAAATGTTAAACTCAAATATTTCAAAATGTTAATAAGTGTATTATATATTTTTAAAATCATGGGAAAATATCTTTCGTCCTGGCAGGAAATATATAGGGTGTTCCATCCAAGTTTAAATGGTAATACCTACGGGAAAATATGTAATTTTTGTATTAAAATTTTTTTGTTCTATTACTTATATTAACCCCTGTAGGTGGGAGCGCAAATATGTCTGTATATTCATCCCATCTTAGATTAGAAACCAAATATCCATAAAAAATTATAATAAACCATAGAAACCCCATTTCGTTGCCAGATTTACAATGCATTTTTCACTGTCACGTGCTAACTTAAATCATTGTCTTGATAAGAAATATACTCTATTTCGAAATGGTGCGGAGTAATAAAACCTACTTATAAATGCAAAACGCTAACAGAGTGGTCAAATAAATTTTTGTGATTTCTAAATATTTAGCCACAGCTGTTATAGCCTGCTGTATTATATTTTAACCATTCCACCCTGTTTTGTATGGCAATCCCGCTGCAAACAATTGGCTTTATTAGCAAAGGGGCCATTTTCTACCTGCAGTAGCGTACGTTTGGGTATTTAGTTTAAAATACCTTTTAATTTAAATACCTGGTTTACCTAAGTATTCACTTATTTATGTATATTCAAAAACAGTTAGTATTACTGTAACATTTTATCACATATAATATTTATATAATAAGGTATAAGAATTGCGATTTTGTGTAAACAGTTATGTAGAGAACTATGGTATATCATTTTCGTCGTCAGAAAAATCCGTCGAATCTTCGTCATGTTCCAAGGATATAATTAAAGGCTCTACAATTAGGTCAATTAAATGTTCTAGTTTCCACATTTTTTCTTCTTCTTTTATAACATGCTCAATACACTTACGCCATTTTTCAGAATCGACATTTTTTAAAGATTCCTCAAAGATAATTTTAACATCTTTCATTTTAAACGTCGTGTTTCTCCTTGCTACATAACTTTTTACTTGGACCCAAACTAGTTCAATGGGATTTAATTCGCAATGATACGGAGGCAGACGAAGAATAGTAATATTTCGTTTCTGTGCAATTTTGTCAACTACATACTCGGTGAAACGAGCTTTATTTGAGGACACTATGGACAACAGTTCCTTTTTCACCATACTTTCATCAAATGGTATGTTATTCTGTCTAAACCACTGAATAATATCCGCTTTTCTCCATGAATTAGTTGGTATTCTGTCAACTTTTCTGGAATGATAACTCGCATTGTCCATCACTATCACAGAATTAGGTGGAATGAGATCTAACATTTGTTCAAAATATTCTTCGAACACATCGCCATTCATGTCTTCATGGTAATCGCCAGAATGATTTGATTCAAACATTAACAAACCGCCCTCAACAAAACCATCAACACTTCCAAGGTGTGTAATAATCAGTCGCTTTCCTTTCCCAGATGGTGGTTTTAGTCCGGTGGACCAGCCTTCTAAGAATGCTTGACGAAAACTTGAAATATTTTTGTCTTGCCAAATCTTCCCAACCGTATATCCTTCATTAAGCCATGTTTCGTTCAGATAATAAATCTTTCTATTCTCACTTCGAAACTGCTTTATCTGTCTTAAGTAATGTCTCCTCCAGCAAATAATTTCATCTTTTTCGATTAGAAGCGATTTTCTGCTTTGTTTTTCCCAGCTGAAATTCATTTGTTTTAAAGTTGTCCACAATTTCTTCCTGCTTATCGTTGGAGACATATTTTGGTCTTGCTTCAAGGCTCCTAAAATTTTGTCGATGGTTGGTATTTCCTTATTAAAATAAAAGGAATGTACTGTTCTTCTAATTATAAGTTTGTAGTCTTCACCGATAGGCACCGTCTTTCTTCCTGAAGATGGTATAGGTGGTTTTACAGCTCCACTTTTTCGTTCACACCTTAATTTATATATCGACGTTTTTGAAACACCCGTCATTTGCGAACACATTTCCACCACAGTATCAACGCTATACAGAGGATTTTGATGTTTGAGGGCGTCATATACATTAAGAATAATATTCTTTTCGTTAACAGAAAATGGACATTTGCTCGGTCGTTTCACTGGAGAGAAAACTGAATTAGCCATTTTAATTGAAACTATGAAATGAAACAAACACACTGTGTCTTCTTCGGAAGAACAAATATAACTGAAAAATTACAATTACTTAAACTTTAGGGTATGCATACAAAAAATCGTCAAATTTGAATGTTTACAATAGTAATAAAAAAAACCTAAGTGTGATAAATGAATCGGTCAACAAACAACATAATGTTGTCAGAAACAACATAAGTCAGCTTGTGCAAAATGTTCAGAAACTAGATAAAACATTATAGAATATGTCCCTGGTTAACTACATAACTCACGATTTTTCCTTCAATCTGTTGTAATGATCCAAATAGGTGTTAACAGGGATTTTTTTTATAAACTGTCATTTGAAGCAGGAAAAAAAATTTGAATGTCGATGACTTATGTTGTTTCTCAAATTAACGACGCTTTTAATTTTTGCTTGCCTAATTATGTTGTAGTTGTGGTTAGAAATTAATTAAACTACGTTTTGTTAGAAACAAGATATATTTAGAGGAACACAACTACTACGCTCGACGTAACCATTCTTCCAAATACCCCTCTAACATGTCTCACAACGCTCTTTAATAATAGTACTACGCTCGACGTAACTCCACACTCCCAAATACCTCTCTAACATGTCTCACAACACTCTTTAATAATAGTACTACGCTCGACGTAACTCCACACTCCGAATTACCCCTCTAACATGTCTCACAACGCACTTATATTAATAATACTACGCTCGACATAACTCCACTCTCCCAAATAACCCTCTAACATGTCTCACAATGCTCTTTAATAATACTACTACGCTCGACGTAACTTCACACTAAATAGGGGCCCTTAGGTTCCGTTTAAATGGTACCCGTTCGACCCACCACACCGACTTTCGTCGATTTCCACCTATAAAATCGATTTTTTTTTCGCGGAGCTTACCCCCTAGGTCCCACAGTTTTTTTTATGTCAAGATTCGTTTTTCCCGACCCCGAAAACCCCCCCGAGTCCCCATTTTCGCCTAAATCTGAGCTGTCTCGTGTTCGGTCTAGTACCAGCTCACGTTTCCTATTGACGCCAGCTTTGTCTTTATTTGAGAAACAACATAAGTCGAATGACTTATGTTATTTCTCAAATGAATGAAATATTTTACCGTACATTAACGAATAACGTATAGTCTGACTTATGTGGTTTTTCGCTGGAATAGGTGTTTACATGTATAGATTACGAAATTGCTAATATCTCGTTTTCGGCCAAACAGTGACTTATGTTGTTTCTCAAATGACCGATTCAAATATAATGCTGGGAAAGTCCGAGTATTAGGACAGGTAAACGTTTAAAATATGTACGTATATGTACGTAATTATGTACGCCTATGTATCAGCCATCAGAAAATGATTTATTACTTCGCATCATTTCGAAATAGAGTATAGTCGTCCAACGGGGCCTGTGGAGAGGTGCTGCCCCCAGTGGCTGGCACCAAAAACAGTATTATTGAATGAAAACACATGCGATGTTTACCCTAAATACGAAAAGGAAGGGATAGAAAGGAGAATACAAAATTATATTCCCGGAGCCGTAGATTTCCAAGAAATGAACTTCAGCCAAGGCTAAGTGGCAAGAACCGGTTTTATCAGTTTAATTTTTATATAGAATGAAATTTCCAATGCGTGCTTCCCCAATCTTTACTTTTCAATTGAATTTGTTTTATTGTTTGGTAAAATGGTGTTTAGCAGTTATTACACATTGATTCTTGTGATCAATTTCTTTACTAGTTTCTATTATTCATACAATTGAATTAATGCAGTAATAGAAGAAAATAGATTTGCATATGCCAGTAAAAAATGGGAATATAATAAACAATAATAAAATCCTATTTGCTAAATGTAAAACGTTTTGAATTGATATAAGTAAAATTTTACAATATAAACTGGATATTTTTAACGCATTCAAAATTAGGAACATTAAAAATATATTATTAAAAAAGATTATATTTATAAAAATTGATTATTCGCTTCCTATTAGTCAAAAAGTACCGTATTACAATTTTTAAACTTACAATGTTTATAGAGAAATAAAGATAAAAATTTAGTTTAGTTCCAATAGTAGGTAGGTATAGTTATTTTATGTATTTTTTCTTTTTATAGAAAGAAGACAATTAAACATTTTCTGCAATTTTATGCTTTAATGCACCAGGAACATGTATATATCAAATTATTGATTAAAAAGTCCCGTTATTTGGAGATTAATAAAAAAAATTAACTATTTTTATTTTATTAAATTTCATTATTTTTGCAAAAGAGGGGAGATAAGAAATAAGGTGTTTAAAAACTGAAATCAAAACTCGTACCACTTTAGATACGTCTTTATTTAATATGAGTTAGGTATAATACTAATTTATGTATCAGTACAGCTTTGTTTGATGTACCACACCTTATGAAATCTGTAAGAAACAATTTATTAAATTGATATTTTTCCTGTAGGACAATAAAACGGTATCATTGGAAGCCGTTAAAAAACTTGTCGAATAGACAGGCAGAGTAGTACTGGAAAGGCTCTGCCAAAAATTTCTGACAAATACTTGCGACCAAACACTTTCCAGAAGATGAATGTGAGATTAGCAGTACAAATTCTTAGCCACAGTGTTGCTGCAGGTTTAAAAACGGCGGTTCGAAGTAAAGAATTACATCCTGCAGCTTTAGAAACTGCTGAATTTATCGAATAGGTTGATAGGCTTTTTGATTCCCTAAACAGACAAAAGCTTTATGCTCCAAAGGCCTGTAATTCAGCAATCAGCATTGCAAACACCTACGCACAAAATGCCATCCAACAAGGATTTAAACTTTTCATCGTGCTTGTGAAGCGGGACCAAAAATCCAGTAGGTTAAGTAGTCTCCCTTGTTTTAGTGGAATGTTGCAGACCATCAATGCCGTTAATTCCATGTTTAGGGACAGTTTAACAGACGGTTACAAATTTGTGCTTACAAGAAGGCTGAATTAAGATCCCTTAGAAAATTAGTTTTCATTGTACCGTCAAAGTGGTGGCTACAACAGAAACCCAACAGCAAGCAGCTTTTAAAATAAGTGTTACGATCCAGCTATAAAAAACCTCCTCATTCAAACTGCGAAGAAGATGAGGATAACATTTTAGAATATCAAGACACTGATGAAAATATCGAAGAATCTTCAGCTTCATCATTATCTTCCTCAATGTCCTCGTAATTGGTGACAACAAAGATTCCAGTTTAGAAAAGAGTTCAATAGTCTGCTTTGGAGGATATTTACAAATACAAATGTGATTTATGTAAAGATTTTTTGCAAGGTGATCTTAGTGTTGATTTAGATGAAAATAAGAGTCTAATATTCTTTCATATTCATATTCAAAAAAGTTATAATATTGAGAAATCCTCGTTTAGTCGTCTGAAGGTACCATCACCCATATTAAAAACGTTCACAGGGATTAGTATGCAATGTTTTTCCAAGTACTTAAAAACTGTTGGAAAAAGGGGTTTTGGAAAAAATATAGAACATATAATTTAAAAAAAATGCTATTCAGTTTACCGGATTGGTTTGTGCAAGATGAATGTGTAGATCACAGAGAGTTTATTTTAAAATTACTAATCAGAACCTTATCTTTTAAAGAATGCAAATATTTTTCATCAAAAATTAAAAGGGATGAAAAAGCCAAAACTTCAAAGACAGCCACCAAATTGACAATTTAAAACGTAATAATTACACTGTTAATTAATTCACACTTATAATAACAATCCATGAAAATAATTAACCTAATGTGATCATCCAATCTGCTGAGGCTAACTCTCGGTTTCACAGGAAGTACAAATTTTGTAATGTTTTAGCTACTACTGCGAACCCTAATCTGAGCCCACACTGTATGATAGATATTACCACTTTACAAAATCAATATATATGAATAATTTAGTAAAAAACTGATACCATTTCAAAAATATGGATATAGTTTGTCGCATTTTTGAGTCACCCGGTCTAATTCAAAATGTTCATGCCTATTTTAAGCTTAGATTGGGATTTTCGTAAATATTTCATATATGGATATGTAATTATCCACCCTCCCTATATTGTTGGAACCTGCAGAGATACGGGTGAAAAACCGGTTTTCCCCCAAAATCTCTACTTAAATTAGAGCCACGGTCCATCCGTATGGTCTAAGGTAGCCCCCCATGGGGCGCACCTACCATAAAAATTTTTACCCGGGCTACATCTCTTGAAAATTTCAGCGCTCTACCTATACGGGAACTCTCCCAAAATCCCCCCTTAAATTAGAGCCCCGGTCCCCCCGAATGGCCTAGGGTGGCCCCATGAGGCGCATATACCAAAAAAAAATTCGACCCCGTACCTCTTTCCGTTCCCCCGAAATTAATTGTTTATTTTTCCTTCTCGCCCCTCTCCTGGCCAAAGTCGATGGAAGGGGTCCCGTTTTCGTCCAGGATCTTCTTTTTACCCTGGCTATATCCCCTGAATATTTCGGCCCTCTACCTATACTCTATCTATTTTAGGATGTTTATACGGTGCCTTATATCAATAACTAAATAACTTAAATAACTAACAACATGAAATCGATGTATAAATAACGCATTTTTGGATTTATATATTGCTGTCAATCAGGAAGTTGACATAGAGTTTTATTTTTTATTATCAAGAATTACCCTAGGTTGAATAGTTTAGATTCTAGTTATTCAGAAACGTGAAAATTGTCAATTTAAAATATTAAATATTTTAAAAATGTATCCATTGTATGTCAAACAGTGGCGGCTCGTCATAAGGGGCCAAAGGGGCATGGCACTACCTTGCGACTCTTAATATTTCGAGTTTAACTGCCAAAGATATTTTTTTCTATATTTAAAATTTATCTAATAAATAAATAATATTCATCGTATCTACAATGAACAATAATAATCTATAGACTCTGATAATATTAGTCATCGAAAAATGTAATGATTCCCCGCTAATTGGGCGATTCGAGCCAAACGCGCAGCGGCCTCGTCTTCAACAGCAAATTGCTATGAAAAGGTCTTTAGCCGTAAATCGGCATAAAGAATTCCCCTTTCTTTCTGGTAAATCGGGGCCACCTGATTCAATGGCTCGGGCCGCGTTTCGATAAGTAAAAAAGGTCGGTCTGACTCTTTAACGTTTAAAATGAATCAAATACCTAAGCAATCTTTTAGTGAAACCTTTTTAACATCTTCATGCTTTAGGTAGGTATGATGTCTGCAGAAAAAAATCATTTTGTAAATGCCTTTGAAAATTTTATTAAAAAAGTAATTGAATAATTTGCAACCAAAAAAAAATATATCGGAAACTGTATAACTAAAATTATTAGTATTAAAAATAGACCAATTTTGTGCGCGTGTGTAAATGCAGTCAATAGCAATTTTTGTAATATTTTTGTAAATTAATCTATGGTAGGATTTTTTATGGAAACTGCAAGTACTTTCAGCATTAATTTCTGGGGTATGTTAGGTGTTTTTTTTTTTAACAGAACCTTTTGATAAGTTTTAAATACTTTCTTGGCAAAATTTGGTATAGCCTGGGTTAGTGTTAGTTTTGTGGCAAAACTTGGGTTAGAAACCCAAAAAATAGTAGATATATAATAGAAAAGTATGCGCCTTCCATTTTTTTTTATTACAATTACAATGAGCCATCAAAAAATGGTTGCCCGAGGTGCGTTTTTTAACGCCTTTTGGGCAAAAATTTGGGCGTGTCACCCCAAAATTTTTTCAATAATTCTTGGTAAAATCCGCTTCCTTCGTTCGTGGAAGGCGTGTTTTTTAACGATTTTTGAGTACAAATTAGGTGTGACACCCCCAACATTTTGCGGGTTAGCCTCCGGCTGCGCCTGCGGCGAGCTGTTTCTTATGAGAAACAGAATTATATTTTGGCACCAACTTGCCTAAAAGTCACGAGTTGCCACCTGTCAAAAGTATTGAGAAGTGTTCGTAAAGCTAAGAGATAAAATAATATATAGAGGCAGCTAATTTAACTTTCTAACTCGTAACAATCTGACTGTAGTGACTGTAAATACATTTTTTCTACAGCCGCGCGCAAAATAACTAAATACTAAATTCAAATGAAATCGCAAAATCGACTAAAGCCGTGGATCCTTATTTTGCTCTAGCGCGAACATGGAAAAGGAAATTCTCACTTTTTCCGTCTAGTGTGCTGAATGGTCATGGAAACCGAAGATAAATAAATGACAGTCGTGCGTTTGTTAAAGATTGTTGCTGACAATCCTGTTCTAATATGCCCGAAGCCCGAACATAATATGTCAAAACTGACAGTCATTTGCAAATTTCAGAATAAGTATAGAGAAAATTTTGCATTTAATTTAAAAAAATGCGGCTGTAGAAAAAGTTCTGTGTGTTTTTCGAGCGCAAAGTAAGATTGCCGTTTTCGAAAGATTACTGCGCTCCGGTACGCGTCGCGCAGTAACATTCTTTCTCAAGCGGCAATCCGTTACTTTCCGCTCTAAATACACAAATAACTATTATAAACCTGGTCTTGTACAAATAATTTGAAGCTCAATCAAATGCCCTTTAAAAATTGAAGACATTCCGACTACTTTCGAAGATATTAGAAAACCAAATATTACCAAGACTTCTTTATTTTTTCCTGCCATTATTAATCAGATTTGGCTTTTTCGTTCTTGGACCACCATCATCAACGTACAGTGTGTGCGTGGATTTGCTTGCCAAATGGAAAACTTTTATTTCTCATTTAAGCAAAAAATTTTATTCTTTATAAACAGTTTTGCTTGCGAAAAAAATTATATTCACGTGTAGACATATTAAATTTTTTGTACGGGGCGCTCAAAATGTGATGGAATAAGAGTTTTCATCAAAAATACATGCGTCATAATTCGCATTTTTCAAAAATAAAAATATGTAATTGATATTTGGGATATTGACTGCCAAGTTGAATCTAGACAAGTTTTTAAGAAAGCATTCTACTCAAAAATAAAAAATTAAGGTAGATTACTCTTAATCAAAATTCATGTTTTTGAAGTTATTGAGCGCCCAATATAAAAAATTGAATATGTCTATACGTGAATCTCAATGAAAAATAAAAGTTTCCCATTTGGCAAGCCAATCCACGCAAACACTGTATCTCACACTCAATAGTATTTAGATTTTTTTTAACCACCAACAAAAAAAAAACAGTGTTTTTACGATTTTACGAATATTTTTTCTAAATATATCAATTGGCTTATTAGAAAATTATGAAATTTGGTCCGAGAGTCCATTATAATTCGTTGTTTTTGACAAATCTGTAATTTGAATAATCAGATTAGAGTAAAAACTGGAAATTCGTTTCCATAGTATTGTCGTAGAGAGCCGACTAACCCTTGAACCCTTAATCCGGCCCTGGGACAGTTGGGCTCCGGTTGCTTATACGTAAACTGCAAACGCGATAGCACCTCGCCATAGTGCGACTGTAATATAAATTGTTTGTGTGAATAGTTGTTGGAAAAGATGTAATATTGGGTTGTCGTACAGCATTTTGATTTTTTTTCCTGATTTTGAGTATGCCTTGAGTTAGTTTTGTTTAGTTCCTGTTCGTTGACCCCTGTAGCGAGCGGAGGACCAAGCATGAAATGTTCAAATATTTGAGGATGAAACGTAACGTATCTAACATTTATATTCTCCCGACCACCCGATGGCCTAGTCCGGGGCTGCTCCTTTCGTCTTAAAATAGTCTTATTGTATTTTAATTTAATATTAAAATTGTTAGTCAAAGGCAATGTGGTGTCATTTTAACTATAGAAGATACCCAACAAGAATAATTGAATATTAATTAACCAATTCTGGCTAATTTGCTGCGCACTCTGTATAATGCATCCACACTGCAGGTATCTCAGAAGTTTGAAATGTATCTGGTAAACCAATTCTGAGCATGAACATTTTTATATAGTTTCTTTGTCAAGATAATACATGCCAACAACCAAAATTCGTTTTTGCAATTTATCTATACTCCACGTGCCGAACAGATTTACCAATCGTCTTATTTTATGATTGAATCGACCCAATATTTTGTTTTTCATTTCGATTTTTCTTATCCATAATACAAAAAATAAAAATAGAGTGTGTTAATCAAAGTTCCTATATTTGGAATCAATGCAATCATAAAATAAGAAGAATTATTGTATCCGTGTTTTCCGTGTTTGGTGAATCTGTTCGGCACGTCGAATATAGTGTTCATTGTTGTGAGGTCAACCAATACTTAAAAAAATGTTTGCACGTTTTCGGAAGCAATGAAGTTTTCCAAGAGTTTAATAAACACCCTGTATGCAACACTTCCTATTTCATTTAGATCCCGCAATCAAAACAAATTTTTGCCTATGATATTTGGAAAAACCTCTTAAAAACTGCAGGTGTCTATCTATTAATATAAAAATATTTCACTTCGAAATTTATCTAAAAATGTGTACCTAGTACCTATCCGTTTCGTCTGCCCAGCGCAACTTGTATGCAAAATAGTTATTTGGTACCTGTTTGTACTACGCATTATTCTCTCCATTCATAACAAACTGTTTTTCGTTTCATAATTTTATTTCTATAAATAATTCGATGGTTATCGACTTAACTACGAAGTCGATATGCGATCATTTCTAATACGACTGTTTGATGTGCCATCTATGGGCCTCGAAACATATCTGTTAGACGAATTCAATTTTTATTACAGAGAACCTTAAAATGTTTTCTAGTGCATCCAGTTTTCAGTTTTATCCGTTTTGTCGCTTATGACCGATATGTATCCTTCTTTGTTTAATGGTCGCTCTGTCATACTCATTGGTTAGCTAACTATACTCCTTTATTCAAACAACTTTATTCAAACAACGGATATAGTAAACAGTGGCGACATCTGATCTAAAAAATTGTACGATTAGGTCGATTTAATTTTCTTATGTCGTTCATTGTAATAATGGCAGGAAGCGGCTTAAGAGACCTCCTATCCACTATATATGCTGAAAGCAGTTTTGACAATCTCTTGAATGGCCATGCATAAGCCCGAGCACTAAGAGCTCATATTCTGGTTCATACGGTGTTATCAACTTTCAGCTTTTCGGAGATTGAATTCCCAAATGATGAAAAAGCTGTATTGGAGGAATTGTTACTTGTCCCTACCAGACCAACGGTGTTAAACTTCCATGAACACAACATAAATAATTAAGTGATTTCTTTGCTTGATGAAGCACTTCACACCAGCAGAGGACCAACAGCCAAACTGTGGATACAATATTTTCAGATGGTGACACTAATGAAGCACTTCACTGAAGCAGGACGAATGGAAAACAGGGCCCTTCATTTAGACACCATTAGAAAATTATTCCTTACCTTCATGCTGCGTGTCATTTCTTTTATGCTAAAAGTGCTCACCTTTATCTGAAGGATATGCTGTCATTGAAAGAGTAAATGAATTCTTTCGAGTTCAGTTCACAAAAGAAGGGTTCTTTACGATCAGGCGTAGTGATACATTTTGGAGTGGTATATGGTCAGATATGACCTTAGAGCAAACATTAATGGACGTGGGTTTTTATACTCAGTGCCAACAAAGTGGATTGCAGGGATGACAAGTCTACAGAACGTTTGTCAAAAAAATTGAAGAATACTGTAGCGTATCATCAGGGACCAGTGAACAACATATGGATTTGCGTAGCTATATTGTTTGTGATTTGAGACATTCACGCAGAAAACGAGACACGACAGATTCTAACAAACTGATGGAGTGGCTGTCGCAACATCCACCCTTTCCAAAATGTGATGTTAATATGTCAATCAGCAGTGGATTAATTGGGAACGAAGAGGTGATTTGTCATTTATCATTAGAAATCGGAAGTAATGTACCCAAAATTATTGGAGAGGACTTTCAGAATGAATCGTTCAAACGCAAAGATAAGGTTATTTCACTTGCGTCCTGTACTGCTCTGAAGATAGGAAACAAGAAGACAACTTCTATCAACCCGCTAACACCGTTTCATAGAATTTGTATTGTGAAGTAGTCTAGAAACACTTTTTCTCCTTCAAACTAGCTCCGTCCCCTACAACATTGTTAACAGAAGAAGGTCTCCGCAAAGAAACAAAATCATCTTTGTCCGAAGTATTCACACCTCTTCAAGACGTAACTCCTAATATAAAAAGCTTTGTTGTGAACTGGGGGTACCTCCTGCATAAGGTTCTGTGTGAAAAATTTAGTACCAAATACGAAGCCTGCTTAAAGAAGCACTATGGAAAAACAGCACGATTATATTTTATGGCTACCCAAGTGATGCTGAACGGAGAGGAACAAAGGCGTCCGAGAGGTTTCGTCTTTGAAGATATCAAGTACTTCAGATGATATAGATTTGAATGAAGAAACAAATGCTGCAGTAACGCAGGAAAAATTTCTTGTAAACGAGAGGAACAAAAACCGAATAACATTGTAAAAAGGGGGGCATCCTTCCAAGTTCAACTGGCACCAGAAGAAAGCAGATAGTTTAATAGTTGAAGCAGCTATTTCCCAGGCGGCAAAATCTGGAAATTTTGCAATAGGAAGTGAGGATATTGATGTCATCGTGCTGCTAAAGGGCATAGCACATACCTACGAGAACTTGTACTTCCATAAACCAGGGAAAGGAAAAAAGGAGGTTTATGGTACTCAACATCTTCTTTCAAATTTGATCCGACACAGGTTCTCTTTATCCATGCATTTACAGGGTGTGACACAACTTCAGCATTTTTTGGCCACGGAAAAACCAAATTTTGCTATCTCATTCAAAACCAACCATGTCTGAAAGACCATGCAACCAAATTTTCTCAAGCTCTAACCTCACAAGAAATCATACATCAGGCTGGAGAACAGATAATCTTGGCAATGTATAGGCGAAATAGTTGTGAGACACTGGACGAGTTAAGATACACAATGTTTCTAAAATGAGCATGGAGGCATGGGTCGTCCAGGGTACAATCAGTCACAATGATGAAAGATGCAGCTCCTGAATTTCTCCTCAAAATTGTGACTTGTTCCTGTAAAAAAGAGTGCACAGCAGCTTGCGGCTATCGCAAATCTGGCTTGCACTGTTCAACTGCATGCAAGCATTGTTGTGGCCTTTATTGCGAGAACGTTCCTGAAGTGGAAATAGATAAATGTGAAGAACCATTTTTCAAATTGGAAGAAAGTGTTGCTGCCATAGATGAAGGGGACTTGAAAGACGATGAAGAAATTGACGAGTCCGGACCATCCAAAAGAGGGCAAAATTGACATACATTATAATTATTGTTACATTCATTTCACTTTTAAGTTACTGCAAATTTTTAATTACACGTTAAAAATAAACTAAATAAAGCAAGTGCTATAATTTTGCTTCCTCCATTTTTTCTACAAACGTTTTTAAATTCGTATCACATACATCCACACATGCATACCCTCATGAGAAATTTTGCAGATTTTTGACCGAACTGTAGCTCGCTTAGTTTCTAATTTAGAAAACATATTTTCATATGAAAGTTGTTTGTTCCTTTATTTACTTTCAATGTGAATATAGAATAGTGTTTGCTAGGACGCATATAAAATGAGTTATAGCCGAAAATCCGGAAAGGTGTCCAACATTTTGTAGTTTTATGGTTACAGTTAGTTGCGCCTAGGGTGTAGGAGGTCGAAAATTTGGTTTCTGCATACTTTCGACAATATAAACAAGACAAAAAAATAAAATTTTCTATCTGATTTGCTTCGAGGGGAAAGTACCCCTTTATTGGACTATATGATTTCGTCCCTAAAAATTAAATCATTTAAAAAATATATGAAATTTCAGTGTTTTGAGTTATTTCACTGGTCAAATCAGATTTTGAACTGAAATATTTCGATATCTAAACAAAAGCAGTATAATTTGGGAGGTAAGGAGGTGTCGTAGATCTAAAATTTCCCATTAGTGTTTTTTTTCTTACGAAAAGTACGAAAGCGTAGAAGGGCCACAATGAATTTGTTTGATATACTATTTCAGGCTTTACAGTATTAATTCAGTGAAAAACCTCGAATTCGGTCTTTAATGTCGGGTTTCAAAGTCTGAGTTTTATTCCAGGCACTAACACATACGTAGATGATATGTAGGCAACCATGGGCGTAGACAGGATTTTTTCTCAGGGGGGGCGAGCCGTAGACAAGGCCGCAGTAGTGGCAGATTTTGGGGGGCCACGCCCAATTTTTACACAGAAGTCATGAGTCGGTTAAATTCCCAGAGGGGGGGGGGGGGCACGCACACTTTGGTCTCCCCTCACGCGATCGGTATTATCGTATCGCTCGAAAATTGTCGTCCCCTCAGCAAAGAAGTTTAACTTAAAAACCGTATGAATTTGCTTTAGAAATTATTAGTTAGAATTACACAAAACACAAAGAGTTAATACTCTTTGACATAAATATAATTTATGACCTCACATTATTGTTTTTGTGATTGGTACTACTGACTTCACGGTAAAATTATCGAATATTCTATTTACGTGAATAACTTCGCGAAGATTTCATGTGAATTTGGTGTTACACTTGTCAATATTTTTCGGGAAATGACTTGATGAATTAATTCACGAACAAATTGCCCATGTACCTAACTACCCGTACGGAAACCTTTACAAAGAATATGTAATATACAGAAAATTCCAATAAAAACCTTATTAAATTGTACAGTTTTGGTATAAAACATTTTCCTATCAAAAATAAATAAATAAACAATTAAGGGTGGGGTTAATTTATGACGGATTACATTATTCCGATCCGATACCTTATCATCTATGACCTAACCTCGTAGCCTCGATTCGAATCATGAGTGTTTCACAAGGCCGCTAGGTGTGACATTTTTGATAGTGCCATGACCTATTTATGATCTCATATAATAATAATATTAATAATAACAATAAATCTGTTGCCAAATGTTATACGGGCCGCAGAGATAAGAAAAAAAGAAGTCACGCCAAAAATGTTTATTTTGTTACGAGCTTCAAGGTTTTTTCATATCTGCTATATTTCATATTCACATTTGCATTTTGCGTTTGTCCAAATGTTAAGGAAAAGTTGGGTGAGTGTCGGATTTCTCATATGAGCACTGGCCTAAGGGCTCCAAATGTTTGAGGGGCTCCTAATCGATATCGCAACATTCGATTTAATTTTATATCTGACAACGTATGCGCTTACGGAGGGATCTGACGAAATTCTGGTCTAGGGCTAATTCGGCCTTGAGTGGGATATTCTAGCACGGCGCCGGTGGGGCGGCGGGCGGCGTTTGATAATGCGTCATCTTTTTCTTCGATTTGCTCCGATATTTTGACAGGCACGTGATTTGACAGATAAGGTGGCTGTCAAATTTCCAGAGCAAAGTTAGGGGGAAAATGATATTTCCGAACGACATGCGCCACATCTAGTTCTGTCAAGTGTCAAGTGCACTCGAATGATGGTAATCGCAACTGTTGCCAACGGGCAAACAATATTAAAAAAGAACTCAAACGCACTTGCTTACAGTTTGTTCTACTTAAGGTGCGAATTCACCAAAACATCATTGCCAGCAAACGTTTGCAACTGTTTGCAGTTCTATTATTGACAATCGTGCCCACCGGCCAATTATTCGCAAACAACTGTACCCAAAAAAAGCAAAGCGCGCACACACAAACAACACCGCTCGGAACACGACCAAATGATTGCAAACGTTTGCTATAATGCGCGTTACAAACGTCTTCACCAAACAAACAATTGAGTTTGCAAACAATCGCAAACGTTTTACGCGCTTGGTGGATACGCACCTTTAAGATAGACACAACTAAATGCCTAGCTTATTCCTTAAAAACTTCGGCATAATTTTTCAAAATGAAAATCAAATGAAACGGAAATCAAACTGAAACACTTTAATGAAGCATGTTTCAGTATAGAGAGCTGAAATTTTCATGTAGGACATGTAGCGGGGGTAAAATGAGGATCCTGGTCGAAAGCATCATAGTGGTCGAAACATCATAGTGCTAAATGTATATGTAGCCAATTGTCAAAGTCAGGAAAAGTAAATAGCTTTAATTGTTAGTACAACAGGCATTAAATTTCAAAGCAAATTAAATTAAAAGATTTAACAAAATGTAGCTCAATAGGCTTACTTAAAAATCCTCACCACGACGAGCAGGAAAATTGTTTAATAATTTGATCTCAAAACAAGAAAAAAACTAAAAATTTGATAAAAAAAGTCTTATTTTATTCGGTATTTCTAATATCACATTTGTTATATCAAGGTAACCTTATTAAAAAACTTATGTGATCCCTTATCTATTTCCTTAATAGGCGAAAATCGGGACATATAAGCATTGTGTGTTACGTGCCAAATCGGGACGGGTGAGAAGCCTGATAAACACACTAAAATCCTGCATTTTAGTTGAAATTCTAAGCAAAAAAAGGCTAAAAGATATGAGGTTCCCGTTTATTTATTCGTTATAAATATTGCCTATTTATAAATTTTTTGATCACAGCGTTTTAGCGGGAAATTAATTTAATGCATATTTCTTGAATCTGGAACATTTTTTAATTGAAAACTGTAGTTGAAGCTAAAATTTGGGAGTCGTCTAGAAGAGCGGTATGATATTCTTCTTCTTCTTCCCTTCCCTTCAGTTGGGCTTAGATGACTAAATCATCTATCTACCCTATTTCAAGCATTATATGCTAAAACAAAAAAAAAAAGAGCTGCAATTAACTCGTCTGGTTTGCACCAACACACTCCTCTTTCAACTATTTCAAAAAGCAAGCATCCCAGCATTAAGCACTTGCTAAAGCACCATTCAAATAAACATGCCAATCATTGATTTTAGTCTATAGATCCAAATTACATGCACTTAAAGAAGCATTATTAGTTTAACACTGTGCACAGTAGGATAAGCTAGCATGTCTACAATATTTAAAACTGTTAATTGATTGGAATATTTAAAGTACAAAAATTGATAGTATGTAGAATCGAGTTTGGGAAATCTTCTTCATAGTGCAATTGAGCAACACATGTAACACTGTTCCACTCTGTCCACAGTCACACAAGTCTGTATCTTTAACTCCTATTCTATACATAATGTTGAGGAACTAGACAATGTCCTGTACGCATCCTACACATCATTGTAATATTTTAGGATGATATCCGTTTGTCACTTATCACTAGACCTGCGTTCGAATTTTTTAACAAATGTGGAATACTATCAATACTAATATGCAATAATTGATTATTATATGTTAATTTTAATGCTTTTTCGATCGGTAACGTTTGTTTTCCATGGTTATCCAATTGCAATTTTTTCTTAGCAATAAAAAGATGAACCACGGGACGAAATTTTAGACGATCTTGTTCTTGATCTTGAGACTCAATCTATTCAACCTTGTATCAGTCCGTCGAAAGGAGTACTTAATTCAGTAAATCAGGTGAACATACATTTTTATTCAAAGTAACCGCTTAGAGTTCAATAACACCGATAAGTTCAAACAAAAGGTTTCTACGTAGTATCAATTTTTTTTCGGCCGAGAGGACTCCGAGGTGAACATGTTTGCGAAACTACTCGAATACAAATGCTTCGGAAGCTTTTGACTTTGAAAACGATCTTTTGGAATGTTTGCATATCAGGTTGATAAACACTTAAAATATGCAATTTGTAGATTAATACCAATCATATATCTTGTTTTTTTGCAGGTCAACATACTTTAGTTGAATGGATCTTTCGTGTGCTTAACAATCGCCACATTTAGCTTCATCATCATGAAGATCGTCAGATGAATTTATTTGCTGCATTCCAAAATTTGAATCTTTTTTCGCTTGGGAGGTTATCTTTCAAGCGATTGATAGGTAACGTCTAAATAGTAGACATATTTGAAGTTCATTGTACGGATTCAATTTACATTTGAGGGACCATGAGCAGGACGATTCGCCAAAATGTTCTAATATAACTGCTTTAGATAAACACTGTAATGTAAAGCGCGCTTCAGTTATTTCTTTCATGTATGCCAACCCATGATACTACTCCGTAGTAGTATCATATTGCCAACCTAAGATTAAAGTATCAGGGTCTACCATGACGCAATGGCTTAACTTGATTTACGTCTAAACATGGTGATATAAATATTAATAATGACTAGTTATGCCAACGTTTATCATTTTGCATGGGATCTCATATTTATGTGACCTCGTCTCAATGTATTGAATAGAAATATTTGTGTTTTCTCAACATTTCGCGTTGAAAACATATAATTTTTGTTTAAAAATAAGTAGGCAAATAACGACAGCTGAACAGAACCAAAAAAGAAATATTTGCCATTTGTCTAGAGCCAAACATTTTAGTTTAGCAGCATCAACGCTAGATAGATAGATAGATATAGATATAAATAGGTATTTTATATATTTTATTATGTTTGAAATTGTAAGTCAATTTAATATATTATTATCTTTCAGTAGACATAAAGTCGACTTGGCAACGTTTAAACGGCACATAGTTAAATTTTAAAATAATGTTCCTATTATTTTAGGTGATTAGGTGTTTTATGGAAAATAAAACATGTTATGATTTTATTTTAAACACAAATATGACTAGAAACAGGGAATATCTATTGTAATTAATAGAACATGAACGTAATGAACGTAACATGCGTAAGATAATACCACCTTTTATTATAAAATGATAATACATACATATCGCAAATCGCTTTATATTCATTTGTCGTCTTATTTGAATCTACTGGTTTAACTCTTTATAATAATAAAAAATACAATAATGTCTTGGCCCTTTATTCTTCGTATATCTTAATTACACAGTTTTTTTTAAATTAGCTTACTCTCCACGTGCTAAAGAAGTTTACTTCAAAAATAATTATATCACAATAAGTGACAGAACACGTGCACATGAGTTTTCTATTGAAATAAAAAAAAGAAAAATAATTTGAACCCTCCAAAGCTGGGTGTTCTATATGGAGTGATGATGACGTTTTTCAAGTTCCATGATAAAGAATTTCCCAGAAAATTCTTAAACTAAAAGTAAAAAGGAATTTACAACTTCTAGCAAAAATATTAGCTCGGAAGGACCATTTTCGAAGGCACCGTTAAAATTCCTAATTCTTTTTCCACGTGAAGACGAAAGTCGGCAATAATAATAGATACCCCAGAGAAAGATGCAAGGACAACTAAATCTATAAACGAAAAAGGGACTACAAGAACAAAAGAATCACAGAAAAGCGAAAGAGAAAATAAAAATGACATCATTGAATGCTTTTGCTTAGTGTGTGGAGAGGATTTAGAACATAGTAACCCAAAAGAGAAATGAATTAAATGCACTTTTTGTAACATACCATTATTTACATATAAGAAATATTAAAAATCATTGGAATTTAGTGCGCGTATTTCCAATTCCTAGCCAACACCCGATACACTGCGTCAATCTATTCCAGAAGAGGAGTAACATGATCACATAATTGTTTGAACTTAATACCTAAAAATAAACATATTTGAATTTTTCATTCGTATCTATTACTAAAGAGTACATCAACTAAGCTTCAACTCCCAATTGCTGATTTTTTTAAAAATAATTAAACGAAAAGTGCTCCAACTAGCCCCGATCAAAGTCAATTTTTTTTCCTTCAATTTCAGTTTATAGTCTGAATTCAGATAAGACCTTTTTCTCTCAATTCAGAGTTTAAAGTCTGAATTTAGACATTTTCTTAGACACTCTAAATTTAAGGTCCGAATTCAGAAAATTTTCTCTTAATCCTTAGTTTAAGTCTGACATTAACAAAGAAAACCTATCGTGGCCCTTCTACACTTTTGTAAATTTATCATAGAAAATCCTTATTTCTAAAAAAAATTTGTAAAAACTAAAATATTTTTGAAAAATTATAAAACTTAACTAATGGGTCCAAGGCCACATTATTATGATAAGCAGAAAATGTGCCCGTTCCGAAACATGCAATCAATTGTTTCCTAAAAACAATTTTTTAAATTTTGCAACAATTTTTCATTAGTCAAAATTACAAAACGTGTTCATGTTACAGATTTTATTCAATGAAAACGTGTTTGTTTATTATTAGAGAAACAAAATTATACGAAAAAACCCGTAATTATTAAATAAAGGGTCCAAACCATATGATAATGTTTTCAAAAATTTAAAAACTTTAATTTGCTAGAATACAATGAAAATAGAAAATTGCATAAATTGTTCATGCTATCAGATAATGAAAATTACGAAAAAAACACATAAAGAATCAAGGTAAGTAAAAAAAAAGTTTTTGCCTAATCTGTGGAGATGATTCAGAACAGAGTAAGCCAAAGGTGAAATATATTGAATCAACTTCTTGTAGCATGTGGACCCATGAAGAATGCACCTGAAAATGCTTTATCTCATTAATGTATTAACTGCGATTCCGATGATCACGCTTTCGTTTCGATTTTGTTTTACTCTGAGCTTATATGAGATGTTTTTGTTTCTTTGATGCGCCATTTTACTTTAATATTTTGTCAAGTCGGTATACCAACATTTACCTATAAGAAATATATTTTGATTAAAATCATTGGAACGGAACTTAAAGCGAATTTTCCCTTATTTCCAATTCCCGGCCAACTTACCCCATACACTGCGCCATTCTGTCCCACAAGAGGCGCACCTGACATAAGCACATAATTGTTTAAACTTAATACCGAAAAATAAACATATTTAGATGTTTACTCGGATCTATTACTAAAGAGTATAATAAACCATTACGTGGTCATCAGCTAAGCTTCATCCCAATTGCTGATTTTTTTTTAAATCAAACGAAAAGTGCACCAACTAGCCCCGGTCTCCCCTAATCCAAATTCTATGAAATCTGGTTTTAAAGTGAATTCACATTTTTTCTTCAGATTCAGAGTTTATAGCCTGAATTCAGACCTTTTTTTCTAAATTTCGAGTTAAAAGTCAGAATTCAGACTTGTCTCGGCGCTCTAAGTTTAAAGTCTGAAAGTTAAAAAAAACTATCGTGGCCCGTCTACATTTTTGTAAATTTACAGTAGAAA
>MU187321.1:2827-76443 GCA_016904865.1 Pissodes strobi | reverse complement strand
ACATTCAATATATGATCCCCAAACTTCAAACAGTTATCTATTGATAAACCCAGAATCCCAGAAATGTGTTCATGTTGGGTGTTGGAATCAGTTGGCCCTCCAAATAAATATCCTCCACAGCACACTTAAAATTTAAAATGTGAAAACACATTTAACACTTTATAACACAAAGCAAGAAGGAAAGCGCTGTTATCTATTTTCAAAACACTTTCTATCCAATATATTGTCTGCATAGTTGACAATTAAAATGCTCCCTGGTCGCCACTAGGAGCGGCTAAATCTAGCGCAAATGTTAACAATGTTATCAATTATATCGTATGCGCAGTACGATGTATCAGAATTACCCATGTCCATCTTTTTATTCCTGTCAAAAGATCTTTTAGTGTAGTGGTCAGATTCTGTGCTTGCGATATGGCTGCCCGGGTTCGATTCGCGTGGCAAGACGTTTTTTTAAATTATTTTGATATTGTGTGTAAAAAGTTTAATTTTCTTCATTTTGGGCATGCCTTGGGTTAATTGGTTGGTGAAATGCATAGAAAAGATACGGGACGTGCACATTAGAACGGGTGCACTTGGTGAATATCCACTAAATGCTCACCAATGTGCATATCAGACCGGCAAATTTACAAAACTAGCACTAAACAACCTTGTCGGGAACATAACACAGGTGTTAGACGACAGAACGCAGTGGGTGTGTTCTTAGACATTGAAGGAGCATTCAATAATGCATTACAAAACTCCTTATACGCATCTTATCTTTCTAGCTGAAAGAGGGATTGAACCACAGATAAGAAACTGGATCCGGAGTATGTTAAACTGCAGAGTGGCCACAACAACACAGGGCGAGTGCTACAAATTCAGGGCTGCTAGGGGGTGTCAGCAGGGTGGGTTTTTTTGCCCCTTCTGTGGTCTCTCTTGATGGACGGTCTGCTGGCGGTCTCGCTGTGGTGTGTGGGGGTGCAGGCATATGCGGATAATCTAGTAATACTCGCAAAGAACTATCTCAGAGGATCTTCAAGAGGTGCTAACCGTGGTGTGAAAGGGAACAAACTATCCATGAACCCGCACGAAACAGTTATAGTACCATTCACAAGAAAGAAAAGGTTGGAAAACTTAAGACTCCCTTCACTCAAAGAAGAAACTATCCCATTTGCGAATACAGTGAATTATCTGGGAATTACCCTATATAAAACACCTAACTGGAATGCGCATCTGGATAAAATTGCTGCGAAAGTGTCATTGCAGACGCATGTATGATAGAACATGGGGCATACCAAAAACATTTAACCTAAAGAGACCCGACAACTCATTCATAAAAATCCGAAATCTTGCAAAAATATCAACAAAACAATTGGCCCGTCTCCTTATATTTTTATGTATGGTGTACAAACTTTTGTCAAACTTCGATACTTGTATACTTGAACGAAAGCAAGGACAGTTCATAGACGTAGACTTTGAAAATGTGAGTCCATCATAATAATAATTTCAATAAAGTAAATACGTTTAATTTGAAATGATGGTATTTATTCGAGTGCATTATTTAAAATATATTTATGTTTTATTTATAGTGTGTGGGTTAGATTGAGTTAGTTTGGGTTAGATATGGGTTCTGAAGGTTAGTTAACACAAAATAGTTATTTTGCTGTGTCACGAAATTTTTCCGTGTCCTTGCAAAACCACTGCGATGAAACCAAAGAAGTATTCACTTCAAAAATGATTTAATAGAGGTTGGTAAATGACTGCAAACATATCAGTTTATCCATTAATATCGCATACATAGGTAAGTATTATAAAATATTAATTAATCACATGACAAAATGGTGCCCACTGTACTAGTGTGTTTCATTTACTTTTACTTACTTGTGGAAACTCAGGTTCGGATGATAATAGCTGGAGATTTTGCATATCTCACACCGCAAGACCATCGTTACTTTGATATAAAGTTTATAAAAAAGATTTATAGGAAATCACTCACGAAATACAAAAAAGCTACACGTCGCGTCGCGTCGCACAAATTGAGGCTTTAAAACGTCCATTTGAAACCAAACAAAACTGGGCGAAGAGTGCTATTTTGCACGTTTTTTAATGAAAAACATTTATTTATTCACGTCGCGATCAAAAGTTGGACGGCCATCTTGTTACTTTTGACGTCTGTATTATTAGGAATCCCATTCAAAACGATGTCGAAATATTTGCTAGTGAGCTTTGACATTGCACAATTTTGTTAATATCATAGCAACCAGTCATCAAAAATAGTGTCGAAAAGAGCTTCTTTTCGCCACAACTTTGCGTATCGAAAAGACTTCTTTATGATACCAAAATAGAAATAGTATATTGTGCAATAAGTGCTGAAAATAAGACTTTTCACACGAATGAGACAGTTTGGTGACACGAGCCGTATGCGACTGTCATAAAGTCTCATGAGTGTAAAAAGTCTTTTCAGCACGTGTAGCACACTATACTTTTTCTACGACTGCTACATACCGGGTGCCCCACTGGAAGTGTGGTAGAAAATTACATGTTATATGGGAAACATTTTTATTATTGATTTATCAGAAAATTTTATTCCTAATGAAAGAAGCTACGTGAGTAAGAGATTCTCGCTAAACTATAACTAGGGGCACAGTCCTAAAATGGGGCCACCGGAGTGGGGTCCCTATTTTCCAAATATTTTGAAAAAGGGGCTCCGAGGGCGAAGCCCTAAAATGGGGCCCTAGGGGGGCGAAACCCTAGAATGGGACCAATGTTTCGGGAGTCCCATTTTTTACAGATTTAGCAATGGAGCCCCCGGGGGCGAAGCCCTAAAATGAGGTCCCAAGTCTTAAAAGGGGACCCTCTGGTATAAGAGTTTCATTTTCTACAGTTTAGCAAACAGGGGCTCCCGGGGGGTGCCCCCTTTTTTAGAGATCTGGTAATGGGACCTTTGAGGGCGAAGCTCTAAAACGGAGACGAAGCCCTTTAATCTAAATACCCGAATAAGCGTGGTGAATGTGAAAAGTATACTTTGCACACGCCGTGTGCAAAGTATATTTTTCACACGATGTTTGAAATGTCCAGTTTTCAAGAGCAGTTGTTAGTGCGTTTTTGTCTATTTTCAGGGCAGTCGTAGAAAGAAGTATATTCAACTGACATTTGCAATGAATGGTCATTGCATAATATACTATTCAGCAGCTAATAATTAAATAAAATTTCCGAAAACTTATTTCCTGAATAATTTCAAATTTGAACAAGAAATTTATGAGATACCAAAAATACGCAATTTTATCCCTATTTAAACGTTTTTGTGACACAGGGTTTTTCTGCTCTCAATGGTTAAACGAAAAATTAAATCATACCACTGCTAGCCTAAAAATAAATTGCTTATCATTATTTTTGAGACAAATAAAAAGGAACTGAAGTATACAAATTTTATTTAAAAACATACAAATATGACAAATATCTGGTTAATGACATATTCAAAAAGTAGCTTAATAACTATTTTCTTCTATTAAATACCTATTAAAACATATTTACAGCAGTGCCTTCACTGGTTTTGAAACGGTACCAAGTTAGTATACTTATCGAATGGGGAAGAGCCGTCGGTCGTCGACCTCCCATGCTCTCAATCTATTGGTGCAGTTACTTTACTACGTGCATACTATAAATATTTTGGGGGTAAAACAAGGCGGAACCAAGGGAAGCGGCATTGTCAGATTGACATGTAAGAACTTCAGAACCGGTTTTTGATGAATCAAAAATGGGGAAAATAACTATTTAGTGTTATAATTTAATATGAAAAAAGTATGTACAGTAACTCGTAAACTTAAAATTTGGCAACGCTACATCTATCGACCATAGAATGTGCCTCAATGTTGGGGGAAAACAAAGAACCATTTGTCCCGTCTCTTCAGGTTAAATGTCTTTGGGGCATACATCCCAAACAAATGCACTCGCCATATATTGCGGTCATAAGACCAATGATAACATATGGAGCAGTAGCTTGGTACTCTAAGAGCCCTTTCACATGAGGACACTGTATACGAGATTCACGTATCCGAGATACAGGTTAAACATACATTCAAATGGATCTATCCACACGGGATTCCGAATTTCTGCATCCCGGCAACTTTAGTCGCCAGATGCTAAATACGTATGCCGCATACAAAATTACCATTACGATATATGGACGTGTTCAGACATGGATACTTTTGCAACGGAGAATATATCATAGACGCAGGATATTTTCCAGTATAAATTGAATCGTCATAGGTATTATTTACTACGCGCTATAGTGATGAACCTATGCACGGCACTGCGACTATTTTAGTACTGATTGAAGAAATACGTGAATTCGATGCAGCAGTCCAAGTTTTCGACAGGCGGCGATCATCATCATGATCATCAGATGTTATGCCTACCAAAACTAACTATTACCATGTATATGACGTCCTAATATCAGAGAGGAACGAATGAGCAAAAGACTCCGAATATCTGAGGACAACATAAAATAGTTGGTTCACTGACGGCTTCAAGACCAATGAAGGTACAGGAGCCGCTGCATGGAATAAAAATGGTATGGTTGAGCTTAAGTGTTCCCTAGGCAAACATGCAACCATTTTTCAGGCTGAGGTTAATTAAAGCCATTGATATGACTGCACAGTGGCTCATTGATAGAAACTGTAAAGGCAAGTCAATCAAAATATTCTCGGACAGTCAAGCGGTTTTAAAAGCTCTTGAATCTAGCCGTTGTTCATCTAAGGCAGCATGGAACTACTCACCAAACTAGGTAAAGAAAATAAACACACTGATCTGGATACCTGGACATACAGGATATCAAGGCAACGAACCAGTTGCTGGGAATAGCTTATAACACAGCTAAAGGAGCCCTCTCCAGCAGTTTGTAGACAAATGGAAAGAGTTACCGGGCCTAACTTATTCAAAGATGTCAGTGAATCTGCCATCAGGAGTGAGAACTAAACAACTTCTTCAACTTGGCCGACAACAGGTGCAGGTTGTAGTTATACTAAATGAAACACCCTTTGTATTCCATGCATAAAATTTTAATCAAAATTAGCGTAACAGTGCGCTTTCGGCCTGGGCCATCCTCAGTGTTACTTGTCAGTAGAACAAAAAACCATATCCACGAAGAGAAACAACATCAAACGACAAGTAACACTGAGGATGGCTCAGGCCAAAAGCGCTCTGTTACGCTAATTTTGATTAAAATTTTATGCATGGAATACAAAGGGTGTCTCATTTAGTATATTTCGTACATGCACACAGCCTTCACTCTTCATTTATCAGGTTGTAGTTGGCATGTACACTGGCCATTGTCGACTAAGAAGCCACATGAACAAGATAGAGCTTTCCGAAGAAACGGAATGCCGCTTGTGTTTGGACGAGGAAGAAACAATGGAGCATATTTTATGCTACTGGCCGGCAATGGAAATAAGGTAAATACGGGAGAGATGCCCCACTTAACTTAAATCTATGGTTAGAGAGGCACTTATTTTTTTAATGTCACTAATAATCACCATATAAGCCATTTATTTAACAACATTATACATTATCTGAAAATCCAAAATCTAATAATTTTTATAAAATAAAAAATTAAAACCGAAACAACTTTTTTGGCCATCTATCCCAGCAGTTCGGGAAAGTTGCCCTTTTGCATTGCGACAGATTCCCCATTCCGGGATAGTTTCCCTATTGAGAAAAACTTAGGAACGTATTAGCGAGTATTGTATTTAAAATAAAAGAAAACCAGAAATAGTAAGTAATAACATAAACAATTTATATAAAAAAACTATTTTTCTAATGTAGTATAAAACTTAGGGTCATTTGTTTAAATATTTAATGTTTTCTTCGTGCGTTTAAGTTGTGTTACCCTTATTTTTTCTCGTCCACATGAGTTACAGTTATCTCCGTACATAGTACACGTCTCGTGTAGCCATTTATTACAGCTCAAACATCTTATCCAGTCAACCTTGCTCGTTGTGGCATAATAATTCTCCCAGCATTCCACACAAGATTCTGTACTTTCAGGAGAACTTGCATCAACAGGCGCTAATGGAGGTTTTGTTAATTTTTAGAACTTTATGATCTGAAGCGAAAGAATCGTCAGTATTTATATTTTTGGTTGGTGGCACTCGTTTCGTTAAAACTTCATCTGATTGTGTTTTTCGTTTTTTATTGGTTTTTGAAAGAACTGATACAGAAGTAATATTTTCAAGAAACTTTGAAGGAGTTTCTTCTGACTGAGCACTGTCTAGAGCCAACGATAAACTTGTACTCGGGATAGGTTCGACGCTACCTTCTTTTGAAGGGGTTTCATGTGACTGAACAGTTGCTGGGGCTGATGCTGATGTACGAGAGGATTATCCCCGTAGTGTTTTTATAGGAGTTTCGTTTGCACCAGTGGAAACCGCTAATAAAAATGTTCTGGTGTCGCATTTGAGGTAAGTGGGAAAATCCCTGTTGCTCGAAAAGCAGAGACACCAGTTTCTACATTACCCGCCTTTCCTCAGGCAGCACCAATAATTTTACCAACTTGTAGGCGAGTGATTCGTCTTCCGGGATGATTTATCATCCACTTCCTGGCTTCTTTTCTCAAAAAATGTTTAAGAAGCCCAAAAAATGATCTATCGAGGGGCTGGATCGCTTGAGTGGTGTGGCTCGGTAAGCATATTAAAATTACTTCATTTTGTTCTGCAAATTCCAACATATCCAAAGAATTTCTATGTGACGAATGTCCGTCGTATTAAAATAGTTGGACCAGAAGGCTTTTTAGGGACAAAATGTTTTTGAAGCCACTTCAGGAACAAATCTGACGAGATACACGAGGATTTTTTGTTCATAAAAACTTTTTTGATCCTGGCGGTAGTCCATCTCCAAACTCTTGTTTTTCCCTGACACCTTTAAATATAACTACCCGTAGCATAAAGTTGCCTTCTGCATTACAGCAAGCTATTATTGTTACATTCTCACCCCCCTCAGCGGAACTAAGAACATGATCATCTTTGGCTCCCTTTGTTGCAATAACTTCTCCAGGCTCGTTATTAATTTAGAACCCCGTCTCGTCCATATTAAAAATATTGCCTGGTTTTATGAACATGTTATATTCCGTGTATACCTCTTTAAGAAGATCAAAACAGGCTTGAACTTCCCTTCGATCCATGCCTTCACCTCTGGCAATAGATAGTCCTTGTGCCGCTCTAATACTAACTTCCGGATTACGCAACAAAAACGAGTTGAGCCAGTCGTAACCCGCCAATTGTGTTTCACGGTTTAATATTTAGTTGTTCAGCAAACTGAAAAGCAAGAGATCTTAGTGACTCTCTATCAAGTGCGAAACCAAATTTTTCTAGATATGTGCCTGACAAGTCGCTTCTCATTGGCGGTTCTCAGACATCCTTCAGGACCTAAAGGAAGATCCCCAGTAATTCCCGATCTTCTTCGACGACGTAATGTTCTAGATGGCACTCCAAAGGTAGATGAAGCTTCTTGTATGCCCATCTGTCCAGAATTTACAGCCTGAATAGCAGCGTCTAAATATTCTTGGCGCCACTGTTTTCTTGCCTTAACGTTTTGTTTCCTTTTGTAGCGCGTAGGCATAACTAGAACAAAAACCAAGTATTAATAAACGGCAGTTACTTTAAATCAGACCAATAATTCTCGGGCATCTATATTCTTTTCGGCCATCTCTCCATTTTGTACGGGAGAGATGCCCCAGTCGACCAAACTACGTCTACATCGAATTCGTCAGGAATTGTATAACCTATAGTGAGTACATGGTACCATTGCAACGAAATATTTAAAAGTTTTTCATTAAACGCAAAAGTTTTTCCCGTAGTATTTTATTCACAACCAAATTAGATCACCAGAATATATTTTTAGTACTTACCAGTTTTTATTAAATATTTTGCGATTAAAAAGGATCGATATGAATACACCGCGTGCCTTCTGCCATAAGGATTTGTGCTTCCACTATATGCCTAATATAACGACGCTTGCATTACCAATACTTCTTGGCTGCTGATTTCTTGCGGACATTTGAAGGACTCTCGCTGGCCTAATTTTACGTAATAGGAGTGAACCTCTCACCCCAAAGGAAAACATTGTGGTTTACCAAATTAAGTATTGCTATTGAGCTTCATTTGATATACAGAATGGCCTTATCATAAGGGTAACCGGTAGATGGCCCAATTGATATTAGCGATAATTATTTGTTGCAAAAGAGACAGTTGTATTATTTAATTATTAATGCTAGAGAGTTCTATTCGATATTTTGACTTTGAATAGCTTAGGAGTTGTCTGTAGGCGGGTATGACTTGCTGGTGGACCAGACTAGTGCATCATGTGTATGTAGACGGACTCTGCTTACTGCCGGACCAGATAGGTGCACTCTGTATGTGTGTTGTCGGGCTCGGTTTACGGGCGGCCCAGACCCGTGCACCATGTGTATGTTAGAAGTTGTCAGATCCGGTTAACTGATACACGATGCTGCGCGCTGCAGCAAGTGTAAAATTTTGAAAGTAGGCAATATTGCAACTGTAAATTATCGAAAGGACTAAATATCGAAAGTATAAACTAATGAAAGTTTACAATATCGAAGTGATTTCGTCCAAGATTCCGCATCGCGCAACGGTACCAACCAACTAACTCAAACTAACAATAATACAAACTGCCTTAAATAAACGGAAACTAACCCATAAAACCGAAATAATTTGGCCGCGGCTTGCGCTTCGCGCTAGTTCGTACTGACTTAAACGAATGAAACATTAAAAATAATATCAACACACACTGTGTGCAATATTGTTGGTATATGCCTGGAAAATGTTTTATTTATAATGAATGCTACTAAAAAATTGCTCTTAACGGTAATTTTCTTAAAATATACTAATTCTAGAGTGAGTCCATATTGTTGTAATAATACGTTCTTATGAAATAAACTCTAATAATTTAATTCGCTTTCTCTAAAAATCAATAGGTTCATTTTATTTGCTTTGGCATTTTCCGGAATAAA
Organism: Pissodes strobi; assembly: GCA_016904865.1. Taxonomy (NCBI): domain Eukaryota; kingdom Metazoa; phylum Arthropoda; class Insecta; order Coleoptera; family Curculionidae; genus Pissodes; species Pissodes strobi. The sequence goes on along the minus strand of MU187321.1, from coordinate 67,439 downwards.
TTGTACTACAAGATTTTCAAGTTTTTGTGGAGAGCAAAGTTCCTTTGTCTTCTCAATTTTTTTGTTCTAGAGCATTTACTGATCTAAGCCAAAACATCAAGTTTTACATCATGGTCATAGACATGCCTAATATCCAGATACATTCTATTAGTTATATTATAGTTGTTAGGTAATATTTTTTGGGCAACCAAGACAAAATAGTAGAAATTACAAGTCTATTAGTGCCCAATGTCTCTTATTATGAATTGTTAATTTTTTGCCTAAGTCAGAGACAATCAAAACAACAAGAATGAGCTCCAGTATATGTTTAATATGAGAACCTTAATTCAGATTAATATATTATGCTTAAAATCTTGTTTAGATATTTCTTTTTATTTAGAGTTTGCTTAATAAATGATCACTGGCAAAGGATATTTAATTAGAGTTGGAATTGCTTTTTACCACAAAAAAAATCAAAACTATATTTGCAAGTATGCGACATCATAAAATTTAAAGATTAAAACTTTATGTACTTAGCATTTAATGACTCAGTCTCTTATTATCCCCATATGCGCTACTTGTTTCAAAATTAAATAGATAATTACATATTTTACATACAATTTTAGGTATTATATAATTTGGTACACTGCACATAAATCTGTCTCTTTTTTTTTTCAGTATACCCAATCCCATGATAACATTTGAGGCTTCCAATCTATATATTAACAAGACATTTTTTGGATATAAGGAACAGCAAGGAATGAAAAAAGATAAAGAGGAACTAAACGATCAACGAAACACTGTTCCAGAAGGTATGGAAGAAGAGCAATCCGATGGGAAAAAGAACAAAAAAAAGCTTAAACAAACAATTGAAAAAGATGTATCTCAAGCAAGCAAGGAATCATCTAAAAAACCGAACGAAGCTTTGAAATCTGGGAAGAAGAAAAGGTCAAAAAATGCATGCATTAAAATCAAAATGACGTGGAATAATCAGACTAAAAAAAGCAAAGAATCGATTAATTCGGGTGAAAGCAGTCACGAGAAGAAAAGAAAGTTGCATCGTTTTCCCAGTAGTTCAGATACTGAAACAAGTTCTGAAACTGATTCTGACGATGCAAATCAGGACAAACGTCATGCCTCCCGAAAGAATAAATCAATTAAGGGCTCAGTAAAAAATTCCAAGAACTGGAAAGGAAGAAAGAGTAAAGTGGGTAATAGTATTAGAAAAGAGATGTCTCTGAGCATTAAGGACTCTGAAGTTGCCAATTCACAGTTCGAAAAAATTAAGAATATAGCTGAGAAAGAGAGTGAAAAAATTGGTATTGCAAACAAACCTATTAGAAAAGAGATGTCTCCGAGCATTAAGGACTCTGAAATTACCAATTCACAGTTCGAAAATATTAAGAATATAGTTGAGAAAGAGAGTGAAAAAATTGGTATTGCAAACAAACCTAAGGGCAAGAGAAATAAACGTCAGAAAAGCGAAACCCCAGAGTGCAATGAAGCCAGCCAAGGATTTCATTGTAAGGAGCATGATTCTAAAGGAAATACTACAGATACGGAAACGGTATTGAGAAAGGAGTTGAGCTCTATACAACAAACTGGTTATTATCATAGCACATCCACAAGAGTTCATTTAAATAAAGAAGCTCATAATGAAGTTACACTAAATATCATGTCCCCAAGGAGAATTACACCTACAAAAATTGGTGAGGTCAGTGTTTCAATAACAAAACAGTATGGAAACACACAAATTCCATCAGGTAAGAGAAAATTCGATGACACCAGTGAAGATAGTAGACCAGAGAAAATGCCAAGACCAAATAATATGGATAAGGCTAAGCAGTCGCCCCTCCCGCATATGGAAGAAATATTGAAAAATTTCGAGAGGAAGTCAAAATGTTCTTACGAAAGCCCTGCAAAAAATGTGTACCTTTCAATGGATGCTCCAAACCCTGAACTAAGCGTGAATGATGAGGCAACGACTGTTAAACCGCACACTGACTCATCTCAAATCAAGAAAGTTGACTGTAATCGGCAAGATCAAACGTCTGTAATCCCCGAAATAAACTTGGATACGAAAGATGTAGCCTATTTAGGAACTTTTGAGCGAGGTATACTTGACAACATGTCTCAATATTTACATTCGTTTGAGAGTGAGGGCACATCTAAGGGTAATAAAGAGAGCGACGGTGCTTCCTCTGAATCACAAAAAAATAAAAACCTTAACCGGGGAGTGAACCAACTTGATTTCTCGAATGTCTTGAGTGATAATATGAATACCTCTACTCCAATTAAGAAATCAGAGACTTTATCGAAAAATAATGAAAATGTGACGAACGAAGCATCTTCTAGAATGGCCAGTAATGCATCTAGCCTAACTAACCTTACGAAAAAGTATCTCACTACACCATTAAAGAGAGACAGAAGAAAGAAAGTTGTTATAAAAATGATTGATGTTACGTAATTTATCCTCGTTAAATTCGCCTCATTTTTAATTTATTAAAGATATGGCGTTCTTAGATTTCTGACTGATAGTTTTAGAGGAAAATATATATGCAGAAGGTATTAATGAAAGAAATAATGTAGGGGGCGCTAAAATATTTGGAATAATTGAAATAGGGAACAAGTTTTGCATAAAATGCAAATGACTTTATTTTAGTTTTTACCATATTTGAGGAATATTTTTTATTAAACAGAATGTCTTAAAAAGCTCTCTCATAACAATAACCAATATTTAAATTGAACTGCTGGCTACTGATAAAAATATGTTGACTTATATGAAACACGCTCTAAGGTTATATTTTATTTTTCATTTATCAGTGTCGTTTTTCTTTTTATAATAATTCACATTAGAGTAATGTCGTCATCTCACGTTTTTTTCAAATTATTTGTAATCAAATTTACATTAATTTGTAGAGTTTAAATTTACGCAAATTGGTCAATTTTTAGATAGAATCCGTGAAAGTATCTAGTGTCAAAAATTAGTAAAATAAAAAATCGACGATTTTTGTATTAAATAGTATTGATATTTAAACGGGCATTATTAAAACAAAGTTATTTTAATAATGTTAAAAGTGGTGACATATTGACTGCTCTATACAATACTTAAGAGGGTTCGATAAGTTCTTTGGTATGCCTTTACTCTCAAAAAAAGTCAGATTGAGGGCAAATCAGGAGACCACTGGATTTGACTCAGTCGGCGATCAGGAAATGCGTCATGCAAGTTGCTAGCGTGTTGTGCCCTTCAAAAAATATCGATATATGCAGTAATGGGCTAAAATATGGAACAAATTCATTTAAAAATCAAGTATTAATTTTTAGAAAAAACGCTCGGATACGTCGATTATATTTTTTCTTGCGGATTTTTTGCCTCAAAAAAAAAATTATGCAGGGTGTGTCAAAAAGTAGATGTAGCAAAAAATTTTTGTATTTTAAATAGAACCCAATTTTTTTTCGGTTGAATTTTGAATTCTACGTCAAATTCTGCGCATAATTCATGTAGCATACGCTATCCTTATCTCTAACGGTTTTAGAGAAAAATTAATAATAAATAATAATAATAATAATAATAATAACATCAATAATAAACAAATAATAATACATCATAAAACGAAAATTATTTTATTAAGTGTTGAAAATGCCAACCATTAACTTCTTGACAACATGCCAATCTACTTAAAAACCCTTCTAAAACATTATTTACAGTATTTTAAGTTCCAAATTTTGTTGTTTATCCTTATACACTTTTTATTTCAACTAACCCCAAAGAATGAAATCCATTGATGTAAGATCGGGAGATCTTGCAGGCCATTCTATGGGTCCTCTTCTACCTATCCATCGATCGGGAAATACAGTATTCAAATACTCTCGTACTTGTTGAGCAAAATGAGGCGGAGCACCATCCTGCTCAAACCAAATAGACGCTTCTGGTAGATTAGGCTGATTCGGATTTGGACAATCCGCTGCTAGTGTGGGAATTAATTCATTTTAAAGAAATTGTAAATAACGGTCTGCTGTAAGATTTCCATCGAAGAAAAAAGGTCATTTAATATCCCTGCCCAAACATTTACTTTTTGTGGGTTTTGCGTGTGCTATTCTCTCATCCAACGGGATTCCATTATTTGTACTCCAATACCGAAAATTTTGTCTGTTTACCGAACCATTCAAACAAAACGTGGCATCATCGCTAAAAAGTATGTTGCGATGGAAAAATAGATTTAAGTTGCAAATTTCCATCATAGTTTCACAAAACTGTAGTCGGCGGTCGGGATCAGCTTCGTTTAGCTCGTGCAGCAACCTAATTTTGTACGGATGGTACTTTTCTTGTTTCAATACCCGCAAAACAGGTCGTCGGCTCACACCATTATTAAGGGCTACTTCAGTGGATGCACTATGGGAATTATCTTCAACTTCCAACAAAATGTTCAATTTTGTGTTTTGTTCCTCGAAATTCCCTGTTTTCCTGAATTTCTTCTCAATTTTACTCACTGTAGATCTTGTAATCGGTCGTTCTAGATACTTAGCGCTAAACAAGTTACAAACTTCTTGATTTCTTGTTTTGTCTCACATCCAATTAAAATTAAACTTTCGATTCTTTGAGTTTCATTTAAATGCACCATGATAACCGTTTTTCAAAATTATACCTAAAATTATTATTTTTAATTGACACATAACTTGCTATAGTAGTGACAATTCATTTAAATTTACCTGTTTACCTTTAAGTAGGTACATCTACCTTTTTTTAAAGAAAAATTTCGCTTTATGATGTAATTTTTTTCTAAAACCGTTAGAGATAAGGATAGTGTTTGAAATACAAAAAAATTTAGCTCATCTACTTTTTGACACACCCTGTATAATTTCTTTTTGAGGCAAAAAATCCGGAAGAAAAAATTATAATCGACGTGTACGAGCGGTTTTTTTTAAATTAATACCTGATTTTGGTAATTATTGCTTATACGGTTTTCTGCTATTTTTGAATTATATGGAATTTTTTTTATGTAGAAGAGATTTTTTTTATTTTTTTAAAGGAATGTTTGTTTTTTTTTTTAATTTGAGTTAGTTTTGATTAGTTTGTGTTTGTTTGGGTTATTTTCGGTTAACCCAAACTAACCAAAACTAACCCAAATTAAAAGAAGAAAACAAACATTCCTTTAAAAAAATAAAAAAAAAATCTCTTCTTCGCCAGTATATTTGCAATCTCCAATGATACTAGAATGTGCCTATATAAAAAAATTTCCATTTAATCCAAAATAGCAGAAAACCGTATAAGCAAATATTATCCTGATTTTTAAATGAATTTGTTCCATTTTTTAGCCCATCACTGTATATATATATATGGATGGTACAGGGTGATCCCCTATAATGTCGCCCCCCTTTAACTTTTTTATTTTAAGTGTCGCAAAAAAATTAAAATGGTTATGTAGGTACTGAAAAATACTTTTTTCCTGCATATAAAAAATATTGGAAAAATGATCAGTATACAGGGAAAACAAAAAGTTATTTTTTTTTCAATGGAACACCCTATATATGAATTTATTTTTCGTATCCTCGTAAAACTCTAAGCATATTTTATGTATGATGTTATACCTCTAGAGTTATTAATTTGTTTCATAGCTATAAACAGTTGAGAATCGGTTCTTTGACTACTTTTCACTATCTTAACTTTTCAAGAGCTATCTGACGATACTAATGGGTACCAAATCTGGTACCTCGGTAGGTACCATCAGTTAGCACCATCAGATAGCTCTTGGAAGTTAAGATAGGAATGTGAAATTCATTTTACTCCATCTCTAATGATCTTCTTGCTACCAATGTGAAAAGTATCCAAAGTACCGATTTTCAACTGTTATAGCTGTGAAACTACTAACCCTAGAGGTATAACATCATACATAAAATATGCTTAGAGTTTTACGAGGAATCGAAAAATAAATTCATATAGTGATGAGCTTGCGTGCAAAACCGGCTAAATACATTTTAGAAAAATTTTCACTCATTTGTCTTTGCATTAGATTTTACTGAGAAAATTTAACTAACTTTTTGCTAATGTAACCATTTGACCTGCCTTAAGTATTTCCTTTTATTTATTTATTTATTTAAACAATTTTTTTTTAATTTATTTCCTTTTTTTTATATATTTGCCAGTCATTTCCTACTACTCTCACCTGGCTGACTGCCTGTTCTTGTTGCCATACGATAGCGCCAAAACTTGCGCGCGAATTCAAATGCAGTTTTGCTTACAATATGAACAGTATGGATATGGCCAGTTTTGGTGCAAAACCATTAATTTAAATGCATTTTTAACACAGAAATAGCCGGTTTTAAACGCAAATCTCGATGCTAAACGATAGAGATTGTTGGATTTATATTGAAAACATAAAAATATTAAAATAGTTAAAAAATGGATTTAGCCGGTTTTGCACGCAAGCTCCTCATATAGGGTGTTCCATTGAAAAAAAATAATTTTTTTGTTTTTCCCTGTATACTGATAATTTTTCCAATATTTTTTATACGTCGAAAAAAAGTGTTTTTCAGTACCTACATAACCATACTTTTCATTTTTTTTGGTACACTTAAAATCAAAAAGTTAAAGGGGTTCGACATTATAGGGGATCACCCTGTACCTTAGACGTTTCAGAAGAACCACTCAACGGATCATTCTGAAAATTTGGTCGTTTACATATACGGATACGCTCCACGTTGCAAAAATATTTTCGAAAATGCAATGTTGCCGCTTCTACTAAAATGTAGTAGCAACTGTAAAATTTTAAATAATTATATTATAATTTTAATATATATTATATATTATATTATTGCATATTTGGATTTTGCGGAGAATTCTAGACATATTTCATGAATAAGGTCCTATACCTATCTCCAACTGTTTTTGAAATATTGTCAACTGAAAATCGATCATTTACCAAGTTTGACAGCCTGTAAAATCTTAACGGCTGAAGATAGAGCTAAATAGTTTGCAATTTCCTGTCTTGATTTTTCATAAGCTATCGTTGACACTAATTTTATATTTAACCAGTGTTTAAGAAATTCTGGTTAAATTTAACCTCTGGTCAAATCTAAAATTAGTGTCAAACAATAGCTTATGCAAATCCAAGATAGGAAAGTGCAAACCATTTTGCTCTATCTTTAGCCGTTTAGATTTTACAGGCTGTCAAACTTGGTAAATGGACAATTTTTAATTGTCAATATTTCAAAAACAGTTGGAGATAGGTATATGACATTATTCATGAAATATGTCTAGAATTCTCTGCTTAATCCAAATATGCTCTATAATATATAGGATGTTCCATTTAAAATTTTACAATTGCTTCTACTTTTTAGTAGAAGCGGCAACACTGCATTGTCGAAAACATTTTAGGAAGGTAGGGCATATCCGTTTATGTACAGGACCGAATTTTCAGAATTATCCGTTGAGTGGTTCTCCAGAAACGTCAAAGGTACCGTCCACTGTGAGACACCCTATATATATACTTATACGATTCTTGTTTAACTTCTTTTGGATGTCTCCATTATCAAAACGTCCTCTTGACATATTTTAAGAACTTGCACGGTTTAAGAGTATATATTTCATTGTCGGTGTAATATATTTTCAAATTTTTTAGACCTAGTAGTCGATGCTATATGAAATATGCCAAAAAATCGAGGCGTTTAAAATAAAAATAATAAAAACGGGATGGTTTCGTTAAAAAATCATAGTTGACATGTCCAATTTTGTGAGATCCCCACAGTTTCTTAGCTTTTTCCGCAACTTTTCTAGATATTAATTATTCCACATTTTATTATTGCCTACCCTGTATTTCCTGTATATTACAATATCTGTGATAGTATGTTTATTTTGTATTGTCTAAAATAGAGATTTAAGTTGATTGAAGTAAGATTTTTAAACCTTGGAGACACACCTTCGTTTGCTTTGCTACTGAGTCTGTAAATATAGTTTTAGTATTCTCTTTTGTAAGTAGAAAATGTATTAATAATTTGAAACTGGAGCTCCATAATCTTTTTTATCAAATTTATATATTTCTTCTTGTAGTTTTGTGTATTTAGTTTACATCTATCATAATTGGGAGGAATTTTGCTTGAGTATTTATTTGAGAAATGCGATTTCTTGTTTATTACAGGACGAATGATCAGTAACACGTCGGTTTCTCCATGTAGAATGATAGTATAAATGAACTTAACAGGTGGACGTGGACAATATAATAGAAACCGTAATATGGGTTGCCCCTACCTATCTGTTGATTTTGCAATTTTATTGTGTAATTTTTTTAATATTGCTGATAATTTTTAATGCAATATTTGAGACAAAAGCAGCTGTAGAGTGTACTCACTCATGCACTTTTCCTAAAATGAAGTACAGTAATGTAACAAAAGTGTTTTACACAGATAGAGTTGAACCCTCTGGCAAATAAAATATATGAGAAATTTCTTGTCTAAAAAGGCTTTGGTGCGTCGCGTCGCCTCTTTTATTAAAATTAAAATATATCTTCAATAAAATTGAATTAACCTGTTATAGTTTAAATTTGCGCCGAAATGCTAGAGCATAACATTTACAGACATTATTTTGACATGCCAAAAAGCTGTTCATTCTGTGCTAATATATTGATCGGTTTGTGCAAAAAAGTTCTAAACTCTGACGGGTTTCTGATTACTCTTCCTATATAATGTAAAGTTTTAAGTTTTATATTACTTTTGAAAGTAAAACTTTGACAGATAAATTGCGTTTTTATTTAAATTTCAAATTTTAGTGTTTGGTTGGTGTCTGTTTAATTTTGAATTTGTTTTCGGAATGTGGCACGAGACGACAGGGTCTTGCTAGCGTTAAAAAAGATGGCATCATACCGGTGAATTAAATGAAGCGCCTTGTCAGGTAGGGTGGGCGATGGTTAAGAAGCCTAGGTTCGCCAAAAATTTGTATTTTAATCGTATGGTGTTAGTACCAAGGATAATAATGCATACAGAGCATTCGCGGTTCTGTCTTCACTTACATAAAAAAAAAACATCTCTCTTTTACTTCACCCTTATTAAGTAGTTACGTAGCGAACTGAAATGGCACACTGGGATTTTTCTACAATATCCGACGTATCATCAACTTGTACTTCGAAAAATTTTGCTGACTATGTCTATATTGATGGTTTCTAATAGATTTTTAGAAATGCATCGTATTAATGTTTTTTAAACATTTTGCCAATTTTTTTTATATGGTCTTAAGATTTCCACGTCATTTTTTATTAAAACGTTAAATAAGCCCCTAAAATTCCCTAAATTTAAAGATTCGCTACTCTCGTCAGAGTACAAATAATATCGAGTAGATTCACTCAGCAAGAATCGTTTCATGTTTTTGGATCAAACGCAAAAGCCGCAGCACGGTAAAAAATTAGTTTTTCTTCAAACGTCAGTAAATCCGTCATTACTCGACTGTGTGGGCGGCAGTGAAGTTTCGTTTTTCCTCCGCCGGAGCTTTACTTTTCACTTTTCCGCCGGCGGAGGTAAAAGTGTTGTCATAGCAACATAGATACAAACAAACAACAAAATAAGCGCCAACAACCCGAGATTTATTGAACTAAAATTTGTATTTATCACTCAATTTGTGCACTGCATTTCTAATAGTATATTATTTTATATGGAGGAAAAGTAATACTTTTCATGGCGCGCTCGTGTTTAACAGCCGAACGGAGTGAGGCTGGTAATAGAGAGCAAGCCATGAAAAGTAACTTTTCCTCCAAATAAAATATGCTGTTTTTTCTTGAAATGTCGACAAATTAATTCAAAAACGTCTCTTTTTAATAGTAATAATTTTTATTATTAAAGATCAGTGGGTTCGCAAGGCGGCTTAGACCGGTGCGGTGTCGGTGAATAGGCTCAGTTTCTTGCTATAGTAATGTCACATAAAGCTGTCAGTGGACACTGTCAACAATAATTATTTTTTTTAAATTTCGTCTTCGATTGCGTTTTAATTCCGTATTGATAAGCAGTTATTGAGTAAGTTCGATTAAATAATAACCAATTTGTTCCTAAATTAGTGATTTCTAGCAATGCAGTCACAAATTGAGTGATAAATACAAATTTTAGTTTAATAACTCTTGAGTGTTGACGCTTATTTTGATGTTTGTTTGTATTGTATCTATGTTGATATGACAACACTTTTACCTCCGCCGGCGGAAAAGTGAAAAGTAAAGCTCCGGCGGAGGAAAAACGAAACTTCACTGCCGCCTACACAGTCGAGTAATGATGGATTTACTGACGTTTGAAGAAAAAAATCATTAATTTAGGAACAAATTGGTTATTATTTAATCGAGCTTACCCAATAACTGCTTATCAATACGGAATTAAAACGCAATCGGAGACGCAATTTAAAAAAAATAGTTATTGTTGACAGTGTCCACTGACAGCTTTATGTTACATTACTATAGCAACAACATGTGTCTATTCACCGACACCGGTCTAAGCCCCCTTGCGAACCCACTTATCTTTAATAATAATTATTATTATTACTATTAAAAAGACATGTTTTTGCATTAATTTGTCGACATTTCAAGAAAAAACAGCATATTTTATTTGGAGGAAAAGTATCACTTTTCCTCCATATAAAATAATATACTATTTTACTCTACCTGCAGCAGCGAGCAGTCTGTGAGGGGAGATTCAAAAAGTATTAGCTGATGCAAAATTATTTATTCGGTTATTATTTGATACACGATATTTCAAAGAGCGATTAAGGTAATTTTTAATACTATGTAATAAAGTTATACAAAATAGTAACGTATACTAAATTCAAAACCATTATAAATAAAGGTAATACCAATTAAAATAATTTATTTGACAGTTTGTAACTTGATTTATCTATTAAAACATGTATAAAGCAGAAGGTTCAAAGTACCTGACAAGTATATATTGTGGGAATTTAAATATAAAAAATGACATATTAAGCTAGGAAACCAAATTTATAGCTTCTTAAAGGTCTTAACACTTCATTACTCGCCATGATACAAAGAAAAAAGAGTGCATGCTTCATTTGCCACACATGAAGTGTCATATGTGTGATGAACTACTAACCAAAAGTAATCAAAAGCACCAAAAAGAACTAAAATGTATCGGAACAGATTAAAAAAATTAAAGTAAGTTAAAACTAACTCAAATTAGGTAACAGAACTTTTGCAGCTATCCAAAACTAACCAAATACTTTAAAATTGGTTATAACGTATCGGATCCGGTTCAAATTACTAAAATAAATTGGAACTAACCGAAAGTTGATTGAACAACTAACCAAAAGCACCAAAAAGGGCTAAACCGTATCGGGCAAATTAAAAATATTAAAGTAAGTTAAAATTAACTTAAATGAACCAAATTTTGGGAACTAACCAAAACTAACCGAAAACATTAAATTTGATTGTAACGTATCGGAGTCGGTTCAAGTGACTAAAATAATTTAAAACTAACTGAAATTAAAGAAATACCTTTTTAACATTATAATTTTTTTTAACATAATTATAAAAAAACAATAAAAAAAGGTGCGAGTATGAAGACCTAAAAAATTACCCTCCACTTGTACCCAGGAAACACCATTTCATCTAAAATACGTTAAAAATACTTTGGGACGGTGACTCTATCGATGATCGTATTAGATGTCTATTAGACAATTTAATGTCCGCACAATAGACATCTATTTTTGATAGTTTTGAAAATTAAATATTAACGCTTATGTTATACATCTTTAAAATGTCTAATAATGTCAATCTATATTTCGTTTATTCTTAGATGCACAAAAAACGTTTTTTTAGATGCATCTATTTTCAATTTATAGTTAATGTTATATTGATGCTTTTTAAGTGATGTTTAATATACATATTTAAATATACGTCTATTTTCCATAATTGGATTATTTAAAGATAGACATTTAAAATATACATATTTAAGACATCCATAATGGTACTCTATATTTTGTACGTCAAGAGATGTCTATAAAACACTGTTTAAAAACGTTTAATTTCAATTAATAATGTTTCGTTTACGCTTTATGTCCAAAATGCACTTCAAGATCATAAACCTATGATAACCTATTATAGACATTTTACAAATATTAACGTTTATTTCCAAGTAATGAAATTTTAAAAATAACTAACCCAAACTAACCCTAGGAGAACAAATGCATAATTAGACATTGGATAAGGAAAACACATACCTACACATCTTCGTTTTATATCTTGACTAAAACCACAAGTAGCCTGCATTTAAAGTTTAAAACAAAAAAGAATATGATGTTAACGTGGGTATAGTTAAAAAATAGAATGTGTTGTTGCAACTCATATAGTTATCAATATAAAACATGAATGATAATAAACGACGATAAATATAGCACCTGCGAATTTCATGTTTAAAACAAAAAAACAGCATATATAATGAATTATAATATTTAAAAAATCAAATGTATTATTGTAACGTGAAACTATAAGATAAATCGCTAACTATAGTACATGAATTCCAAATATAAGACAAAACAGAATATATTTTGTATTAACATATTCAAATATAAAATATATTGGTGAAACTTGCAGCTACAGCTACCATGATGAAAAGTAAATAACCAAGTAACTATAGTAAGTACATGAGTTAAGTTTAAGAGAATATGAAAACCAGAAAATAAAAAATAACTGAACAATATGTCATCAAAGTAAGTAGAAAAAAATCTAACACCAAGGCTAGATGCTTTAAACTCTATTTCTTATTCATTACTTTTTCTTCTACTTTCATTTTCATGCCGCTGCTGGTTAGCTCAACGCAGCCAATCCTGGACGGCTTTTATGATTATCATGTCGCTTAAATCAGATGGTTGTAACTCAGCAAAATGCAGATTATTTGCCTCTAAAAATAAGATCGGAAATAAATATCGGAATGCATTTTTAATATAAGTATAACGATAGCGGGATACTGTATATAAAATATGTACTATTGCTCCAAGAAACAAAACAAATAAAATAGGCGACAGTCGTTTAATGCTGCGCAGACATGGTAGTGGCACAGAATATTCTGCGGTAGTAGCAGCAATGGCGCCATACGAAATGAAAAATTGCGTCAATTTTATATTTTTATAACTTTCTGATATTCCCTCATTTTTATTTCACTAATCATCCGAAAATATCTTCATACCAATTTCAATTGTAAATACAGTATACAGTATAGAAAGTGATATGTAACCAAAAGTTTGAAAAACAATATAGGTACAAGCATTTTTACCTGAGAATGTTTATAAAGTTACACATTTTTGTCTGCAGTAAAGCAATATTACATTACATTATGTAAATAAATTTAAGAACAACTATACTTACCAAATACTAAAAATTAAATCATCACATAATATAGTTTTCACAAAACTTCAACGCGTCGCTGTAACGTGACCCCTTGGGTTTTATACACGGCCATATTGCTAATGCTAATACTAATACTTGCTAATGAGAAAGGAGGCAGGGTTGCCAAATATTTTCAAACTATAATGCCAAATAAATTGAAGAAAATATCCTAAGATTGTAAGAATTATTCTTCAAATTATTATGTAATGTTTTTGTAAAATTGCTTAATTTGACTAACCCTTTTTAAAATTCAAAAATTACCCTGTTTTTGTGTGAGGAAGTTATTGAAGAAAGCAACTAACCAGGAACAACCGGTTTCTGCTTACAAGTATATCGTCGATCTGTTTGCTTATTTATTTGTTTTATAAAATATCACCAATTTTAATTAATTTGGGTTAGTTTATTTTTAAAAACGCGCGTCAGACTTTCTACTATAACACAGGTCTGCATAGTTTCAATACTCGCGAATGGAAGCGGATTGTTACCTACTATATTTTTTCTACGTGACATTATAGTCAAGGACGGATTTAGTCTGTATGAAGTCCTCTCAGGTCCTCTCAGAGTACTGTTGGAGGAAAGCCAGGGCGATTTACTAGTCGAAATTTTTTGAGAGTTTCACTGCTTCCATTTTTAGATTCGCAAAGATTTGGCAATTAAAATTTCCGAAAAATTAAAAATAATTCAGTTCGAAGAAATATGTTCATGATATAAAAACCAGCAAGCTCAAAACTATTAAATTAATGAGAATAAAACGTAACCGCCTCATAGCGACCATGATTATTTTCGATTACACCGCCTTTAACGCCGGACGCTAAAATTTTCGTTTGTAGCGCAATTTCTTATGAAAAAGCGCCATTTTTGCGTAATCCCGCCGCATCTGGCAACCGTGGAAGGAGTAGGTACAATCAAGTACGCCTGCGCCAAGGCATGCGCTTTAGATATTATATTTCATAGATGTTTAAAAACATCTTTGATTTACATTTATTTCACATAATATTATATAGTTCCGACCTTCATCGCCCAAAATTAGACCCTTATTATTAGATGCCTATTATAATTATTATTTGCTCCTGTTTACACATTTTCAAATGGTTTGCAAGAGACTTTCCACTTAATGTTTTCAATTTAAATAACATCAGTTTTAATTCTGCATAGGGTATGTGTAGTTTTTGGTTTGCTTTAACTAATCGAAAAATAAATATTTTAAAAACCTCGAATAATAGACCAATATACATATAAATAAGATAACATGGACCAAAATTAAACTTCCATTAAATGTTTTCGAAATTACATATTTTATATATGTTTATATTATATCTATAATTTACATGTTTTAAACTAAAACACATTTTACTTTTTATTCTGAAGGAATGTGAAGTTTTTAATTTATTTCTACTTTAATAAATAATTCATTAGAAAAATTTAAGTTTTTAACAATTGTTGATATAATGTGACCTATGTCTAACGTACATAAAATATACGTATAGTCTATAACATGTCGAAAAGTAGATGTAAAAAAAACATCGAATAATAGAGCCAATATATGAATAAGATCTCCTCGACTATAATTAAACGTCTATTATATGTTTTTGTCATTACGTATTTTATAAATGTTTATATTATATCTTTAATTTACATGTTTTAAACTGAAAAATATTTTACTTTTAATTCTGCATAGAATATGGAATTTTTTACTTATTTTTATTATAGTAAATAATTCATTAGAAATATTTTAGTCTTTAAAAATGTTTGATATAATGAGACTCATGTCTAATGTACATAAAATGTACGTAGAGTCTATAACTTGTCGAAAAATAGATGTGCAAAAATCATCGAATTTTAGATCAAGACGTAAAATAGATCACATCGACCGAAATTAGACGTCTATTATATGTACTCGTGTTTCCTGGGTAGATAGGAGAATCTATTAATAGTTATATATTAATAGATAGCCATGACGTTGCTGTAGATAATATTTCTAACCTGTTCCGTTGTTTTAGCCCGTTTTTGCCCTTTTGGTTACTTTTAGTTAGTTTTGGTTAGCCGTTTAATTAACTTTCGGTTAGTCTCAGTTAGATCCAATTTATTTTAGTCATTTGAACAGACTCCGATACGTTATAATCATCAAATTTAGTGTTTTTCGCTACTTTTGGTTAGTCGCCAAAGTTCTGCTCGTTTTGGTTAGTTTTAACTTACTTTAATTTTTGTAACCTATTCCGATACGTTTTAGTGCTTTTGGTTACTTTTAATTGGTTTTGGTTAGTCATTCAATCAGCTTTCTGTTAGTTTTAGTTGGTTTTTATTTATTTTAGAATTTGAACCGGTTCCAATAATTTTAATTTTAATGTTTTTGGTTAATTTTAGTTAGTCGCCGAAATTCGGCTAATTTAAATGAGTTTCAACTTACTTTAATATTTTTAATCTGTTTTGATTTATGTTTTCGCTTTTTTGGTTACTTTTGGTTAGTTTAGTCGTTCAATCAACTTTCGGTTAATTTCAGTTAGTTTCAATTTATTATAGTCATTTGAACCGGTTCCAATATGTTATTACCAATTTTACTGTTTTTGGTTAGTTTAGGGTAGTCGCCAAAATTCGGTTAATTTGGGTTAATTTTATCTTTGTTTTCAATCTATTGCGATACGTTTTAGCCGGTTTCGGTGCTTTTAGTTACTTTTGGTTAGTCATTCAATCAGCTTTTGGTTACTTTCATTTAGCTCCAATTTATTTTACTCATTTGAAGCGGTTCCGATACATTATAACCAATTTAAATGTTTTTGGTTAAATTAATTATGTCAGTCGCCAAAAGTAGGTTAATTTGGGTTAGTTTCAACCACCGACCTCCATTATATGGATAAGCACAAAGCGATCCAAATCATACTGATTCATGCGCCTTCAGATGTAAACAAAATAAGCTAGTTCTGAGACTGCGCAGTTTCAATTAGCAGGTTATCGATCGATTCCACGTGCTTCATCAACGCACGGCCGTGAATAAGCGACAGGTCCGGATTTTAGGAATTTGTAATAGTTACTTGTGTATTTAGAGCGCAAAGTCGTAACGGATTACCGCTTACAATATTGGAAAAAAATAAAGCTGGATTTATAGATTGACATAACATAAGCACAGCTTATTCAATAACCAGCTATTCATCTCTATCGGAAAGTTGGAGGGTCGGACACTGCGCATCCTGACAGTGCCCTTAGCGGTTCAGTTTCACGGTCTCGTGTTTTTTCAGGCCATGTAATGACACGAAACGAACTGAATTTAAAATGAATATTCCCTTCAAAATCCACGACAAATTCGCCCGAAGCTGCGGCTATTGCCCCAAAAAGACCGAAAATTTCTGATTTTTATACAATTTTGCCATTTAAAATCGTTTTCAAACGGATTTTAGACGATAAAACGTATTTTAAATTAAACGAATTGTCAAAAGTATTATTCAGATGCCCAGACGTTTAGAAAAATGTTAACTCATGGCCTTCTTCTAAAATTTTCACTTGACTTTCCCAAATCAAAGGATGCCGCCGCAAGATGAGTAGCTGATTATTGAATAAGCTGTGGCATAAGCATAAGAAGTTAAACATTCAAATTTAAGTTAGGCAATTTATAGATCGACATAACATAAGACACAACATAAGCTTGTCATAAGAAGTTGACCAATGTTCAACTTCTTATGCTATGTGCTTATGGTCGACCAATGAAAACACAGAATTTTAATCATATTTACCTTTTAAGAGAATGACATATGCGATGTTCAATAAAATTTGGTGTTTTGGCTTTTTGAATGCTTATTCTTTTTGAGAATGGTAAGGATTTATAAATTAATATACATAAGACTCCATAATATACTTCTTTAAAAAATTTAAAACAAAATTATGAAATTTGCAAGGTTAGTGTTTTCGATTTACGGCTCAGGCGCAACATAGCACAAGCCCATTTATAAACCGACCATTTCTTGTAATGTGCTTATGATATGCAATGTCTATGCTATGCTTATGTTATGTAAATCTATAAATCCAGCTTCCACCACGGATCATTTCTATATTATTGAACCCCTATAAGTACTCAGTAAATGAATTTTTAAAATAGCAGAAACAAGTAAGGGCAACAATTACCCATTTAAGGATCTAAAAAAACTATTTAGAGCATCAAAGCTCAACAAAGTAACTTAAAATCCATCCCGAGATCCATCCTACCTATAAGAAGACTCTTTTATTACGCAATGATGAAACTGAATAAACTCACTGACCTATTTATCCATCGTGATTTATGCTAAAGGTCAGTAAATAAACCTCTTCTAATGTGATATTATTCCCATATTTTGTATGTTATGCTGCAGTTATCCTTAAAAGAAAATTATACTTACTTAAAATAAGAAATCCCTGGTATTGTCTTATTTTGGCAACATCAAACCAAACACCGTTGAGTATTTTTTTTGACCTTGGCAGTTGACGCCATTGTCTTTTAAGGTCTTTTGTCTTTAAATCCTAACGTCTACACCAACTTATACACTAATAACGAACTATTATAATAATAAACTAAACTAGATGTCCAAAAATAAATTAGTATTTTCAACAAAAACGATAACATAAACTAATTCAATAATTGAACGAAACAAAACGCCGAAACTCGAAACCCAAAACGGCAAACACAGGAAAATGAATTATTTTCAAGTGCAAGCAACAAGCAAGGTCAGAGAAATTTGATAATATTAATATTATTGATTACCGAACTGTAAAAGCTTTATCAGCTGATTTCGTTCTGTCGCTTCTCGGTGTTTGTGCGCCTGAGTAAAACTATCCTATTTTCAGTTCTGTCCGACGCAGAACCCGTTTTTTCCCCCATGATTGGTACGATTTTTGACGCACACAGACGGCTTGTGCTTATCCATATAATGGAGGTAGGTGGTTTCAACTAACTATAATATTTTTAATTTGTTCCGATAGGTTTAAGCCCTTAGTGCTTTTGGTTACTTTGGCTAGTTTTGATTAGTCGTGCAATCAACGTTCTGTTAGTTACAGTTACAATTTATATTAGTGATTTGAACCGATTCCGATACTTTATAACCGATTTTAATGTTTTTAGTTAGTCGCCAAAATTCGGTTACTTTGGGTTAGTTTCAACTTACTTTAATGCAAGTCACATGCATCCGATTTTCGGATCCGCGAAATATGACGTTAGAGATGGAAGAAGAAGAAAGGTTTAGCAACTAACCAAAATAAAACTGCTTCTCTTGGATTCTTGTATTTATTTCTCTTATATAACCGAGAGTTTTTCGTTTTAAGTATTGCACGTATGAATTTTTATTATAATAATTAATTTAATAAAATTGAAGTTTGTTTAATAAGCCATGTCCATTTTACCTGAATGTATCAAAAATAAGTCAAGGAAACAATAAACATTACTGAAGAAGTGAGATTAAAAAAATATATGACGATATCGGATAAAAGTTAAAATTATTTTAACTCATACGACGTCGGATGAATTGTTAAAATATTCGGATGAAAATTGGCGCCAAAAATTGTTGACCAATAGGAGCATCGTCAGACCATCGTACCGTCGGATATCGGATGCATGGGACTCCGCCGTTAGCCCTTTTTGGTGCTTTTAGTTACTTTTGGTTAGTTTTTCAAACAACTTTCGGTTACTTTCAGTTAGTTCCAATTTATTTTAGTCATTTGAATCGGTTCCGATACGTTATAATCAAATTTAATGTGTTTGATTAGTTTTGGTTAGTTATTAAAATTCCGTTCGTTTTGGTTAGTTTGAACTTAATTTAATTTTTGTAACCTGTACCGGTACGTTTAAACCCGTATTGGTTACTTTTGGCGAGTTTTGGTTAGTCATTCAATCAACTTTCGGTTAGTTTCAGTTAGTTCCAGTTTATTCCGAAACCTTATAAATCATATTTAAGTTTACGTAAATAAACTCTCACGCGTATGATATCATGTGTCAAATGTAGCATGCACTTTTTCACGTTTTGAGGCCCTATACCTACTAGGATAATAGAAACCATTTCAATGTTAAAATATTTTTGCTCACGCTAGTGGTGACGGGCATTTTATTTTTGTCGTACTTGGTTTCTTTTCTCACTATTGTCTTTATCCAAATTTAGGTAAATAACAGAATTTTAATAAAGACATATTTGTTAAACCCATTATAGGTGTAATCGAAAAACTGCATATTATTAAAAAATTATTATAAATCTTACCTACTAACCCAAAGACCCTATCTTTGGGGCATCTAAAAATGATAATCCTTCACCCACTCTTATAATGCAATAATTATCCGCACAACAATATCTCGCCATTGTAGCGATCTTAATAATTATTTAAATCAACGCGACCCAACAGTACAGAATATCAAGGCGTTTGCACACTGACCGTAAATTCTCCCTCGGAGTGTAGCCACCGCTGGCCGCGAATGAGATTGATCCGAATTCGCTTCGAAGCTAAAAACTGTCGGCGAAATTGGAAATTTGTCTCGAGTGAACCTACCGTATATACTTATTTATACCGTGCTCTCGTCGTGTCCTCTAAAGGCTTACTCTTGTTTTCCTAAAAATACGGTTGTTTCTATTAGATACGTAAGTAATTTTCTATTTTTTCGTACCTCATTATACGCCTGTAATGAAATAAATGTTGCCTCGATAATTGAATGTTTAATTGTACACGTTTTTCGAAATTTTTTAAAGCCGAGAAATTTTTCATATGAACTTTTGATCCCTCGTGTTTTAAGATCACTATAACCGCCCGATACGCAAACACCCACCCTATTGTGTGCAAATAAAACACAGGCCCAGCAATACAATTATTTTAAATAAAAGCTACTTACCACACAATTATTTTTTAAATCAAGACTTACAAAATTTTTGGGAATATTTTTTGTCTGAGGATGTTATAGAAATATTTGTAACAGGGCGGCCTATAGATAAAAACTTCCCGCTGCTGCCCTTCACTTCGTCCGGAACAACAGGCCACAATCGATGTCGTGATACCACCGATCTCCATATATGGATAAGCACAAACCGTCTGCAAGCGTCGAAAAATCGTACCAATCATGGGGGAAAAAACCGGGTTCTGCGTCGGACAGAACTGAAAATAGGATAATTTTACTCATGCGCACAAACACCGAGAAGCGACAGAACGAAATCAGCTCATAAAGCTTTTACAGTTCGGTAATCAAAAATATTATCAAATTTCTCCGACCTTGCTTGTTGCTTGCGCTTGAAATAATTATTTTTTCTGTGTTTGCCGTAATGGGTTTCGGCGTTTCGTTTCGTTCACTTATTGAAGTACGTACGTGCGTCTGAGTGATTTATATTATCGTTTTCCTTGAAAATAACTAATTTACTCCTGGACATCTAGTTTAGTTTATTATTATAATAGTTCGTTATTAGTGTATTTTGTTAGTGTATAAGTTGGTGTAGACGTTAGGAATATGATTTAAAGACAAAAGACCTTAAAAGACAGTGGCGTCAACTGCCAAGGTCAAAGAAAATACTCAACGGTGTTTGATTTGGTGTTGCCAAAATAAGGGTAGAATACCAGGGATTTCTTATTTTAAGTAAGTATCATTTTCTTTTAAGGATAACTGCAGCATTACATACAAAATATGGGAATAATATCTTAAAAAGGGTTTATTTACTGTCACGAAGCATAAATAGCAGTGAGTTTATTCAGTTTTATCATTTTGTATTAAAAGAGTCTTCTTATAGGTAGGATGGATTTTAATTTACTTTGTTGAGGAGCTTTGATGCCCTAAACAGTTTTTTTTAAGATCCTTAAATGGGTAATTGTTCCCCATACTTGTTTCTGCTATTTTAAAAGATTTTTAAAAATTGTTTTACATACTACATATATGGGTTCAATAATATAGAAATGATCCGTGGGGGGAGCTTTAATTTTTTTTCCAATATTTACCCCCTTCTTTTAAAAAGTTAGGACAGAAAAGTGTAGTGAGTGACGTAAAGTACAATTTGTATGTCTTTTCTATCTGTAAAGGCAAAGAAAAAATAAAAGAAGGGAGTTAAAATTGGAAAAAAATGTTAAAGCTTCCCCCACGGATTATTTCTATGTTGAACCTATAGAACAGTCTGTAAAATATTTTTAAAAAGATCTATTAAAATAGCAGAAACAGGTATGCGGAACAATGAGGGAGTTTCATCAATTTTTCGATAGCCCATGAAAACTAAGTGGACACGTGTTTTTTCTTTTTTTCATAAGGCGAAAAATGAGGCAGATACGCCTTGAAATGTGCTTATGACGTCACAATACACATGAATTATTACGTCACACCATGCATAGTATCTATATATACAAAATTAAAAACTGGCTTAGCTCTCGTAATATTCATATTTAGTGGAAATAAAAAAATACTTATCGATTTTTTTTCACTGTTGTAATAAAAAATAATCAGTTTAATTTCTCAGGAATCTTCCTAATTATTCTTAAATGTTTTAAGGTTTTCATGAGCATTTAGACGTGTGTATAGTCTTAAGAATTTTGTATCTTGGTACATACTACCTACATATTTTGTATTATTGGTAGACTACTACTACTACTACCTAATGTAAGTTAATGTAAATAAAACGTTTATATCATGATGTTTTGTTTTAACAAACCTTTCTTTGCCCCAAAGTTATTTTAGCTATTCAATGCAACAAAAATTCATATTTTAAAAAACTAAAAAAAGGTGTATTTCTTGCCTACAGATTGTGGTATGTAATGTGTGAAAGCAAAATACTTTAACATTGCAAATCTCTTTTAAAAGTAGTACCTATTCAAGA
The DNA here is from genome assembly GCA_016904865.1 of Pissodes strobi. Lineage (NCBI taxonomy): Eukaryota > Metazoa > Arthropoda > Insecta > Coleoptera > Curculionidae > Pissodes > Pissodes strobi. Next base: position 45,313 of record MU187321.1, on the reverse strand, counting down.
CTAACTTAAAGAGAAAGTAAAATTTAAGGAAAACGCATATAAAAAGGGTTTTATTAGGAGGTGCTTCCATTTTTTAATATTTTTGAATCAAAGGGATGACTTTAAAAAATATGTATATTTGAAAATTTACAAGTTTCAGTGCTGCGCCTGTGTTACACCAGATTTTACAGTATAAATCATTTAAATTTTCTTGGTCATAAAATCATTTTGGGCAAACTAGTTAATATTTTTAATAAAAAAAATGCATGCCACATATAAAGAATGTAAAAATTAGGTAGGTACCAAAATATTTGGTAGTATTTTTTTTGCATACCTATCAATGGTTTATTCCTTAAACATAATTATATACTTACTGTCATATTTTTACATTTTTTAATTGGTTTTTGTGTCGCCCAGGGACGAGGAAAGAAATAGTTTTTTTTTGTCTCCAAAACAAAGCAAGATTCGGAAAAAATAGCAAAAGTTGTATATTTTAACGGTTGGTCTATTCCATTTCTTTTAAAAACCAATAGCTTGCAATTTTTGTGTTAAATATATCATCTATCAACTTGCTTTTAAATTTTTGGTAATGTATACAACGGCAAAAATATTTTTCCAAATTCTTAAAATCCGGACCTGTGGCTTATTCGCGGCCATGCGGTGATGAAGCACGTGGAATCGATCGATAACCTGCTAATTGAAACTGCGCAGTCTCAGAATTACCTTCTTTTGTTTACATCTGAAGGCGCATGAATCAGTATGATTTGGATCGCTTTGTGCTTATCCTATATGGAGATCGGTGCGTGATACGGATTCATATCTAATATCTAATTTAAAATAAATAAAAGATCAAGCAAAAACTTAGCTTTTATGAAATCCAAATCCAATTCTGAATCAACAATATGCCGGGAAACCCGCTAAACTGTCTGCTATGCTATCACACCTGTTATTCGTGTGAAGATCGGAAGCGCTCTTTTCCTAGCAGGCGGACGCGGTTTGTCGCCACCTTAAGCCGTTAATATGGCAAGTTTCTATTAGATATTAGATTATCCGTTTCACTTGTGGGATTTGAAGGATTTTCGTATATTTTTATGTCTGTACCATTGTGATTTTTAAGCAGTTCCCGAAACGGAGAATCACAGAGCCGTCGCCGCGCCAGGATAGATATTATGGAATTATTATTATGACTACTGGCTTGTTACAGCTGGCGGAGACTGCCGTTGCCCACCTCGATATTTAATCATTCCATAATCTTACAATACTAATAATAATAACGATTATGGCCCAGGGTCGCGCGCATTTGGCATTTGAGGTGGGTATTATCATAAAGTGACCAGACGTCCTGCATTCAGCAGGACAGTCAAGCATTCATAGACTCTGTCCAGCGAAAGCAAACGTCCTGCAAAACGTCCTGCAATTCTCTTTTGTGGTATGCGATATGCATAAAATAACTACAAAATTAGCTAATTGTTTTTACATGACTATACTATATTAATGCAAAAATGAGAAATCTTAAATATCACCCCATTACTATTTTTGCCCATTCCTGATAGTGCGTCATACTCATACGTCAAATTTTGGCGGCGCCGTGCCGTCGCGTCGGCGGCTAAAGGCTGATTTTCATATATAGGACTGTGCACCAACTGTGCGCCTACCGTGCACCTACCGTGTCCTTGTCACTGTAAATCAAAACATTTTATGTTCCATATAAAACGCACTGAAGCCCTTATTTACATTTTCACATATAGGACTGTGCTACGACCGTGTTGCGGTCGTCCAGTCCTATTGTGAAAAAGTAGAAGTCCCGCGACGGCCGCAGCATGGTAGGCGCACAGTCGGTGCACAGTCCTATATATGAAAATCAGCCTTTACTCTGTCACTCTATCAGAGAATTGATATTGGCACTGGCCGAGTTGGTCTACTTATAGGAGGTAATGGTTCGTCTGAGTCTGGTGTTTCGGTGTGCGACGTCGCAAAGGTCATTCGTTTGATAAGGGGCTAATTCTAGGGCCGGAACCAGCGCTGTTGCCAATTATGGAATACGCCGCCATGTCTTCGCGATGCAATCAGTTTGTCGCAAGAGCCCTCGTGGTCGAGAGGTCTAGATGATTAGGTCTCACTTCGGCGGCCCTGGTTCAAACCCCGTTGCTTTTTTTTATATTTTTTTAGGTTATGTTTCTAAACAGTTTTTTTCTTCATTTTGGGTATGTCTTAATTTAGTTTGGGTTAGCCCTTGGTTAGTTTCCTATTCTTGAGCCCCCTTAGCTAGCGAAGCGAGCGGAGGGCCATGCGAAAAGTGAAATAATTGGCAACAGCCTTGGTTCCGGCGTTAGAATAGCCGCTCCTTTCGTTTGTTGTTTATAAGGGCAAATTCTGCTTGTTTCCCGCCAATAGTGAGAAATACAAATTTTTATTATGTTCCTAAAACCAAATAATATTAAAAGTTTTTATTTGTTATTTTAAGTTAAATGTTTTGTGTATTAGAATTTGAAAACTGTCTGTTTGAATGATTGATTTTTTAAATTAAATTGTTAGATCATTTTCTGACAATATGGCGAACTCACTCTCAAAAACTTCTAGGTTTCAGACAGCTCTGATTCATCTGATGTTGCAAACGTACGACAGAAATCCAACCTAGCCAGTCCAAAATTCGTCTGTCAGTAACCCGTTATTCTTTTTTAATAAAATGGCGAAGGTGCTAAAACACACTACCAAAAAAATGTTGGCACTTATTTTCACAATTATGTGATGTCCTGCATTGAGGTCTTAGAATTATGGTCACTTTATATTATCATATTATAATAAGACTACCGGGTGGTGCATCGTGATTGGAAACATAGGGAATCCATGCAAATTTTAAACTGCCCAAATATTTGCTCTCCTGTTGACTTTAGAGCAAAGTTGTAAGGGGACTTTTTCAAGGTCTCTGTATGGTAAATACACATGCGGAATTTGAACAATTTTGGTCAAGTCGATCTTAACTTATTTAAATAAAATTGCAGCTAATTTTTCATTAAAATTCAACAGGTAATACTGTAAACACCAGCATTAATTACACTTGTCAACCTATGATTTGTCAATGTCAAATAAAATTTGCAAGCGGTAGTTTCCTTTCAAATTACTTTTGACAGTCACAAATCATAGGTTGACAAGTTTAATTAATGCTGGTGTCTGCAGTATTACCTGTTGAATTTTAATAAAAAATTAGCTGCAATTTTATTTAAATAAGTTATGTTCAGCTTGTCTAAAATTGTTCAAATTTCGCATCTGTATTTACCATACAGAGACCTTTAAAATGTATCCTTACAGCTTTGCTCTAAAGTCAACAGGGGAGCAAATATTTAACCAGTTTAAAATTTGCATGGGATTTCCTATGTTTCCAACCTCGATGCACCACCCGGTATATATTATAATATGATATTCATAATAATAATAATTCTTATTCACTAGAGTAATGTAATATAGTATTTTAATAAAACAGTATTTAAAATAATAAAGTGCCTTTTGTATAAATACTATCTATTCAAATATGTGTAAGTATTAAGGTATAATAAAATATTGGCTTCCCTTTCTTGCGAATCTTGTGTCGAGTGGCGGTGCCCAGCCAGGCGAGCCGCCAATGCTAGAACCAGTGCCGCCAATACTCCGTTCATCTCCCTATATAAGGTGTCCAATATTGTTACTTTGGATCGATTCGGATCGATCTAACTGAACTTTACTGAACTGATTCGTGTTCGATTGTAAAAATATAACTTTGCCTCCACTACCCAAAAAGTGATCCAGCTCACCTGTAAGTGAACCGAAAATGGACTGGGGTCACTTAGATCGGTTCAGTAGTTTAGGTACAAGATGGCATCATTAAAATGTCATTTGTCAATCGGCTTTTTTTTCATTGTTTGCATAATTTCATTTGACCTTGGCTCACTGAACTGAAATATCAGTTCAGTTTCAGTTCATTTTGAACTGATCTCCAGTCTCAATCGAATACGGCTTTTAAATTCGCGCTGCTGATCTGGTAGACCGCGTCGCCGGACTGTATTGTTTTGCGTTAATATTGAGTAAGGATTATAGATTCATGATGTGTATTCAATATAGAGGAAAGTAGCCAAATATCGGATAGGCGCCTAATATCGCACCCTACCTGATTTCCTAATTCTAAGTGTTGCCACCAATCTCCGGTGGCAGGGCAGTAGCTTTTGACATCTGCCAAATATCTAGTGGATAGACGAGAGCGTCGTTTCTACTCTACTGGACGTTTTTCATTGTCTGTGGTTTGTTTCGCTGGCGAACGAGTTTTTATACGTTATTTCAAATTGTTGTTTTTTTAGCGAAAGTGTACAGTTATCAGGGACTTTCTGAGCGCCATTATATTAAAAAGGTATGTAGGATCTTGGTGATATTTAAATATTTTTCTGAAAAATATCGTTTTTTGCCAGAACCTGTTTTTTTTGTTTTTAGGTGAAGTTTCCTATTACCGCACAGTTAGATATCCCCAATATCGCATATATCCGATATTGATGCCAGTGATGATCATGATGCGGATAACGATGATGCTGAATGTTTTTATTGTTTAAACCTATATTCTCAAGATACTAAGGGAGAACCATGGATTTGATGCACCCTGTGCTCTCGTTGGTTTTTTGTGGATTTGATTATGATCCATAAGTCGCAATGTATACTTAATATGTACCATTTTAATAATAAAAGTGTTAATAAATATTGGGTGGCTTTGTTTCCTTTAGATATTCCTAATAACCGATAGTGCGATATTTAGAACCCCTACTATCCGATATTAGAATACTATTTTTAAAATTACGTTTTTTACACTACTATAGTAATTTTTACTTTTTCCCAATTTTTTTGAAAATTGTGTTATCTAGCACTGACGATTCAAAGGAGGTAGGTTTTCTACATAAATTCCATTAAAAGAAACTCTATTGTAATTAACCGATTGGATTTTCTAAGTTAAAATGAAAAAGTATGCGATATTTGGCTACTTTCCTCTACTAGTATGTTATTTAATGTTTTTTTTACTGATGAATAGTAGCAAGTACTTCTTAAACGTTAATAGTATATTATTTTATATGGAGGAAAAGTAATACTTTTCATGGCGCGCTCGTGTTTAACAGTCGAACGGAGTGAGGCTGGTAATAGAGAGCAAGCCATGAAAAGTGACTTTTCCTCCAAATAAAATATGCTGTTTTTTCTTCAAATGTCGACAAATTAATGCAAAAACATCTCTTTTTAATAGTAATAATAATTATTATAGGATAAGTGGGTTCGCAAGGCGGCTTAGATCGGTGCGGTGTCGGTGAATAGGCTCAGGCTGTTGCTATAGTAATGTAACATAAAGCTGTCAGTGGACACTGTGAACAATAATTATATTTTTAAAATTGCGTCTTCGATTGCATTTTAATTCCGTATTGATAACCAGTTATTGAGTAAGTTCGATTAAATAATAACCAATTTGTTCCTAAATTAGTGATTTTTTGAAATGCAGTCACAAATTGAGTGATAAATACAGATTTTAGTTTAATAACTCTTGAGTTGTTGACGCTTATTTTGTTGTCTGTTTGTATTGTATCTATGTTGCTATGACAACACTTTTACCTCCGCCCGCCGGCGGAAAAGTGAAAAGTAAAGCTCCGGCGGAGGAAAAACGAAACTTCACGGCCGCCTACACAGTCGAGTAATGACGGATTTACTGACGTTTGAGGAAAAAAGATGTTTATTTACTCTTAACAGAATTATTTATTATAATAAGAGGAACCTATTTCAAGCTGATTTGAGTTTGAGCGTGAAGATTTTTATCTGACTAACTTTTCAGAGTTCTCATATTTCTGGGCAGTGTAAAGAGTTACCGAGCGTGAAGAATTTTTTCAGACTGACTTTTCCAAGTTTCCATATTTTTGGGCAGCGTAACGTGCTAGCGCGCGTGAAGAATCTTTTCTAACTAACTCTTTCCTAAAGATGTTTAGCTTTTTATACCATCTTTCAAGGCTCGCTTTTTGTTGCTCTCCACGAAAAATCCAAAAACTAAGAACACTTAAAATTCCTAAGTTACCGAAAATTTAAATGTGGCAATTAGCCATGTTTGTAAATTCCAACCTCGGTTTTAGTACCGTCGCGCCGCCTTTTCCAAATTAGGATAATTAAAATTGGTTATTTCCGTTAACCTGATTTTTGCATTCTAATCCCGGGTTTTTTAGTCGCTAAATATTCTTAATAGAAACGCGCCCTGGCCAAGGTTTTTCTTTTAGAGCAAAGTATTGTGACCTGTTTTTGAAGAGCGCAACTAGTGGGTGATAGTCCTTGTAGTTAGTTCGTCTAATTACAGTTTATAATGCGGTCGTGAAAAAAATAAGCCAGCTGTGGTTAGAGTCTAACTTCTGACTGAAGTTTAACACAATGCCATTTATTTGGATTATATTCCAATAGCAAATTATATTTATTTTAGTAATGGCATATGATAGGGCTATTGTTGCATATTTTCCGGACTTCCTTAGACGAAATAATTTAACTTTAGATGTGGTTCAACCATTATTTCTTAAACCTTATTGTTTTTGAAAACAAAATTATTATTTTATTTGAATATTGCCTCTTGGCGAACTAGTACAACGTACAACTGGGGTTATCTTTGAAGCAATTTACGAGAATTATGAAATAAGTTTTTGAAACAATTTAACCAGAATCAGTTACTAACTCCGGTTCATTACAACTCATGTTAAAATACAAACATTTCCAGAATACGTGCGCAAATATATGAATTACAAAGAGAAAGGTCTGTGCTTAAAACCGCACAATAGACGTGAAAACTTCAGAAGGGCCATAATAAAAACTATAAAATTAAAAACAATTCACACGCGGTAGAAGTAAAATCATGATAAAAAAAACCAAGCGAACACCCATCCAAGTAATAACCACTCACGACGTTGCTTAACTTCAGTGATCGGACAACTATTTACCTTTTACTCGTGCCACACATGTAACAACTGTATACTATGTTCTATCTCATTCTCTCACAGGCTACATCCTATAGAATTATATATTTTTATTTATTTTTTGGTGTTGCTTTTTTTTCTTTTCCTGATCGTTTCCGTTTCATCGAGTCTCTCTTCATTTCAATAAAATGCGAATTTCCACGGCGATATGGACTTAGGCAGTTCGTGTCTACAAGAACCTTGTGTCAGCCAATCAAAAAATTGAGCGAGTCTGCTAGTACTCGAGACACTGATGTGTAAACATATCCTATATCGACATCAGCAACATGAAAATCTTAGGGCGCGTGACGCCTGAATATAGGCAACCACGTATTTGGAATTGATTGGTTGCCTATATTCTGGCGTTAGAAAGAACACGTTTTACACTAACGGTTACAGACAGCCTGCAAAACACATTCCCGTCACAAATACCGCCTGACGTGCGTTGTTTAATGTTCACATTTGTAACGTTTGCATTAGAATGTCTAGTAATTACACTTCGCGCATAGCCCTCTTCTCGCTTCGCTCGCTACAGGGGCAGCAAACAAAAACTAACCCAAGGCATGCCCAAAATTAAGAAAAAAACTTTTTACAAATAACAGCGAAGCCCACAACCCAAACGAACGAACGAATAACCTCAGGAAAATAAAAAAAAAAACAACATCGGGAATCGAACCCACCAGAGCACTAGTAAGCAATTCATTGCATCGTAAAGACATAGGTAAAATAGGAACGCAATCTAACGAGAACACCTGATGCCTTCCGACAAGTCGGGAATGTATTTGGCGAGCTGTCTTTATCCACTAGTCGTAGGAAGCGCTGAAGCAGACTGCGCATGGTTATGTCACATGCGGGTTTCACACCTCCGTCCTAAACCCTCATAGCGCCGCATAAGATGATCTGACTTGACGAGGGTTGGCGTTGCTTCGAGGCAATTTGCCAGCACACCCCTCGTCCGGCGCTTAGACAGAGGCAAAGCTACCCTTCTGCTTGTGTTTGAGGATATTCCGGCTTGAGGGGTCTTGTATTCGGTGGGAACCTCCAGTATGACGGGAATGTGCCCCTGGTGATTCCCGACTCTTGTACAAAACTCTAAATCTATGAACGGCACAGTCACAGTATTATCACGGCAACATCCGGCTGCCCCCGGTCTGGATAGAGGCGTGAATGGGCATTTCTTCTGGCTAGGTAAATAAAAGATGTTCACACATCAACGGCCATTTTGTGACGTCGTTATTACTAGAGATCTCTTTCAAGGCGGTGTCACAAATTTGCTAAAGGTTAACCTTGACATAAACAATTTTGTTAGAATCATTGGCATTATAAGATCCTTTACACAAATAGTGCACTATATAAAAATCGGCCTTTCCTATTGGTCGATCCGCATGGCCCTCCGCTCGCTACGGGGGCTCAAGAAAAGGAAACTAACCCAAGACATACCCAAAATAAAAAAAAAAAAACTGTTTAGAAATATAATCTTAAAAAAATAATAAAAAATAGCAACGGGGTTCGAACCTCGGCCGTCCAGGTGAGACCCAGCTGTATAAACCTCTACACCGCAAGAGCTTTTGATAGAAATTGATTGCATCACGCAGACATATCGTAATACGAGATGGATCGACCAATAGGAGAGGTCGATTTTTACACAGTGCACTATTTGTGTAAAGGATCTTTAAATGCGAATCATTGCAGTCAAGCTTTGAAAAAATTAAAAAGCATTTTGAATGCAAGATAGAAAAAGTACATTCTATATACCCACAAAGAAGCCCATGAGAGTATATATATGGCGTTTAACAAATATGTAATCGCTTTACTAGATTTGCCAGTATGTCCGAGTTAACTAATATTTTGAATGTTAAGCAAATTGTGTCTCTAAACATAATGCTGATTTTATGCAAAAATAAGCGAGGTTAATTCTGAAGATTTATGAGTGGTTATCAAATAATTAAGTTTAGGAAATCCGATTGCAATCAGAAAAAACAAAAACAATCTTTAAAAATTCGTCACTGGTGTAGACATAGAATAGACTTATCAAACAAGTTCCTATTCATCAGCTCAGCAGGTCAAACCGTAGCAGTCAGATAATTTTTTTTATATATCTTAATTGCTGGTTAATTTATACGGCGTTATTAGTCAACCCTTGAAGTTTTTTTTTATTTTGCAAAGGCAGTTTCACACTAATTTTTTTCTCTCAATGCCTTAACGAAGGTTATTTTTACTTTAAGTTAAGATAAGTCTAACGTTTTGTTTTTAGTATTATCAGAACTGACTGTTAGTACAAAGCTTTACAGTATACTATCTTTGATGTCACGGGTGTTTTAACACGATATCGCAAGTAGAGATTACGGTCGAGTGGACTCGAGAAGTGTGAACGGAACATGGTCATGTTTTGGTAATTTAATCATTAAACAATATAATAATGTTGCCTACATTTATTAAACTTTCCGCAAAACCAAAAGAGCCTATAACCGAAGGTGCCGTTAACATTTTCGTGGATAGCTCAAAAACCAAGGAAGGAGCAGGCTGTGAAATTCACTCCCGTAGCCTGCGAATTGAACTCAAATGTTCTATGGAGGTACATGCAAGCATAGTTCAGTCTGAATCCGTAGCCGCAAAAGAGATTGTTCGCAGGAATACTGAGGACAAGACTATTGAAATCTACACGGACAGTAGACAAGCACTACTAGCCCTGAAGAGTAATAAACTTACACCTAGGTCAGTATACTAGAATGTCACAATTCACTGGAGGATGCCGCCCGCAAAAACAGAATTTCGGTGTGCTGGGTTAAAGAACATGCACATTGCGAAGGCAACAAATTAGCGGATAAATTGGCTAAGAAGGCAGCCGGTTCAAATCCTACCTATACTACAACCTATATGTATCGCATATGATAAAAAAGGTCGCCCATGAAGACTTTAGGGCAAGATGGGACGAAGCAACTAGCTGTCGACTTTCCAGGGAACTACTACTAAGCTACTCCAATGATGCAGCAAAGGCATACCTCGGTATGTCAAGGAAGAACCTACGACTCATAGCGGGGATTCTGACTGGACACTACCAGCTAAGAAAGCGTCTCTACATAATGAGATTATGCGAGACATCTCTATGCAGAGGTTGTGAACAGGAGGCCAAAACAGTAGAGCAGATATCTGCGATTGCGACGCTGATTCGGAACTAAGGGAAGGGAGAACGATGACCAACCATGGCTTTTCTCAGGACAACCTTCTCGGGCAACATCGCGGCATTCTTTACAACACTAGGCTGGGCGATGGCCTAGGTTGACCTAGGGAGGATGCACAGGGAGTCCAATGGGACCTAAGTGCCGTGGCCTTTCAAGGCCACCCTCTCACCATTTCCCTCCAGATACTTTCTCCAAGAAAAAAGAAGTTTCAGCCATTTCTGGATTTGCTGATCACCCAATTTCAGAATGTTTATGGTCCCACTAAAGAACTTTCATTAGACGAGTTACTGCTACATTTGCGTGGCACACTTGGCCTTCGAGTATTAAATAAGAATAACAAAGCTAAGTACATCATCAAATTTTATGAGTTGACAACCTGAGAATGGCTACCTCCTTAACATCGAAATGTAGAGTGAGTGGCACAATACATAACGACGACGAGGATATCCCGAAGTTAGACTTTGTTTAAAAGCCATATGAAAGGCCGCAAATTGTTCATGGACAATTCTAGAATATTTACAAACTTCTTGCGGTTAGAACCCATACTAGTGGAACTATACGTTCTAACCGTAAAGGAGTCCCCGGATCATTTTTAGGTCCGGCAGTTATGTAGTTTATGTTTCCATTATGTTTTCCGATTTTCGGGCCATTACAACTAGACATTACCCCCGATTGGTTTCAATCAAAAATAGATACGGTAAGGAGATAAAACCTGAAGAAATTGCCGTATACAACCACAATATGTCATCCACCGATTGTGGCCAAGGACATAGTTATTCGATTCCCAAAAAAGCAATTCGCTGGTATAAAAAAAAGTTATGTTCCGCATGCTAGATATTACCATACGAAAGATATTGAAAAATAAAACTAGAACCTGCAGATTTCTGCTTTGGTGATAATCTTTCCTGAAGTTTCCAATTGAAGGGAAAATACCTGATTCCATCCCATAAATATGACAACAGAAAGCAAGAGAATAGTGTTTATGAACCAGAGTGCTCCACACTTAGACAAGGAATTTCCTTGTCTAAGGCTCCACAATTCAAAATCCATTAGAGGGACGCTGCGCTGCTTTGAAAGAACTCCGTGTTAGTGCAAAATTTGTTCGAAAAACGGCCTGCGAAAAGATACGCAATCGATGCAACAGGTGTAGTACACCTTAGATGCAAGTAATAGGAGACATAGCAACACACTTTGCAGATCCATAGTAAGGACAAGTTTTTCTGGACTTGCGCTTGACTTTGCGTTTACCAAAGCCACCCTGGTGTCCAAGTAGGTTTGGAGGATGGCACAAAACAAAATAACTAATGGATATATTTATAAGGTGTTTTTAACAAGAATATGCAATATACTTATGTTTTGTTTTATATTCAAAAATGTGCCTTGCGTTTGCATCTTAAATATAATAAAATTTGTTTGACAAATAATTTGGTCTATGTTGGGGTTTGGAACCTTCGGCAACATGAGTTTTATCCACAATACCGAAACAGAATTATTGCACTCGACGCGCGTTTCGCTAACCATGTTAGCATCATCAGGAGATGATTAAAACTAGAAATAATTTGGTTTTTGATTTAATATATAGTAATAATATATAGTAATAATAACGCAATAATAAGAAACCAAGTAGGTATATGGCGTTCAACGCTCATCTGCGTCGACATATTTATAAATAAAAAAAGAACTGTATCAGTTAGTAGCTTTCGAATTGACGAAATGTCCGTCACCCTGTTTATTACTCATTCAGAATTAAATGCTAGTTTTTCAGATCAACAAAAGGTCTTATATTTTAAATGCTTATAACCAGTAGTATATATTTGTTCTTTTTAAGTATCTAGAGAGACGGGATTTAGTATTTCTCAACATCTCAACAAGGTGAAGATACATACTTAATGTAAACAATGTGTAGACTAACCTAGTCTATACGTATTTATTGTTGTTCTGAAACAGGTTTTTCCCTTCCATCAGAAAATAGATGTGTATACATGGCGTCCCATATAAGAATGCACATTATTTTTCTGACTTTATGCAAAAAGATATGACAATGCAAATTTCACATTCCCATTGCTACTTTTCCTGCTCTTCAAGTTGATGTTATTAGATTTTCAATCTGACGTTTCGTTTCTTAGCAACCATCATCAACTTTGTTTTTCAAATAGTCGAAAAAATTTATTTTGTTCCTAAAAAACTCTAATTTAAATCCTAAATCCAAGGATATATCGCATCTTACATTTATCCAACGTTTCGGCTGCAAAAATCATTATCAATGTTATTTGATGATGATAACGAGGGAACGAAACGTGGGATCAAAAATCTAATTACGTCATTAGGTAGAGGACAAAAATTGGCATAGGAACGTCAATTTTATTGTGATCTATCCTCTATTAAAATGTGAAAAAAATTAATTATGTTTTAAATTTCAAGAATTCGTAGATTGCAATTGATTGTTTTTCAGGCTTTAATAAAGAAAATTGATCAAAATAAAATTCACATTTCTAGGCCACTTTGCCTCCTCTACATGATGACGTAATTAGATTTTTGATCCGACGTTTCGTTCCTTCGTAATCATCATCAAATAGCATTGATGATGTTTTTTTTATCCGAAACGTCGGATAAATGTAAAGAGTGGTACGTTGTTGGATTTAGGATTGAAATTAAGGTTTTTTTTAATCAAATAATTTTTTTCGACTATTTAAAAAAATAAAGTTGATGATGGTTGCTAGGAAACGAAACGTCAGATTAAAAATCTAATAACATCAACTTGAAGAGCAGGAAAAGTGGCAATGGGAATGTGGAATTTTCATTGTCATATCTTTTCAAATAAAGTTAGAAAGAAATTAAAACGAAATCGAGAAAATTCGGGTTTTCTCAAATATCTTCGGAAGTAATTGTCTTTTTTTAGATTTCGAAACATGACGTTTTAGGGTTCAGCAAGGCGCAACTTTTCTCTAATTATCTTTGTATCTCTTCTGGTTTGCGTGATCCCGGTGCTGTGCATTCTTATATATGGGACACCGTGTAGATAAACAATTAAATACTATAATAATGTTGCCTACATTATTATTAAGTATTTAGTACCTTTGAAATATAGTATCATTGTATAAGATACAATGATAATATACTTACAAAAATTAAACAAACAAACCATAAGCTTATAAGTTGCCACAGTTAACATCAGGTGATAATCCTAACGCTAACAAATAGTTTTCTAGCTTTCCTATTGATTAGAATATGATCTTAATAAATACACTCAAACCAATAACGGCCTAAATATCGGACATCAGCAGAAATATGTTTCGGAAAAATGATTTCAAAACGATCGCGCAACAATCGCTATGAAGTTACAAATAGTTGATACAATCAAAGACAATTTACAGGGAATAGACGCCCAGAGAGCCGAAACGGTAATGTACAGGGTCATTTTTTATATTTTCCCACCCCCTTTAACTTTCTTGTGCCACTGTGTAGAAAAAATATGTAAATAGGAAAGTTGTAGTGCTTGAGAAGTAGTTCTCAGAAAACATTTTTTGTCTATACAGGGTGTTGCAAAAAGTGTGAAAAACAAAAAAATATATTTTTTTTTAAATGGAACACCCTGTATATTTCTCCTCAGGACGAAAGATCTTTATTCTCCGATTACAAAAATATATAATTTGTCTACATTTGCTTAAGCCATTTCTGAACTATTTAACTTTAAAAGTTGATTTAAATAAAATAAATCATTGTTTTAATAATTTTTTATTATTATATACAAATTCGTATCTTAACATGTTTGATAATAAAGACTTCAGTATTTCAATTATTGTTGAATATGCCCACTATTGATACAATCTCGGAAGTCGCTTTCTAATTTATTTGTTGCATGGGTAATAAAAATTGGATTATTCTGGTTAAGGTCGTTTATATAGTATACAATTCTCACCCTGAGCTCTTCAATAATGGCACTTCTCTGAGCATAAACTTTGTTTTTAAATATCCCCACAACCTATTATTTGAGCAGATTGGCGAATTGGAAGCATACCAAGAGAATCTCTGTTTCCTGATTTAAAAATTGTAAATATCTTTCGCCAGTTAGGGAACCTCCATAAAAAATAGAGCCAATAATTTGACATAATAGCTGTTTTTGTCACTGTCATTCACGGCTATTTTGACACATTTCATATTTTTCTTAATGGCGAGCAAGGCTACTTCGATTGGTTTGAATTCATGCTTTGTCAACTTTTAAAGGCAAATAGCTCGGAAATGGCTTAAGCAAATGTAGATAAATTATATATTTTTGTAATCGGAGAATAAAGATCTTTCGTCCTGGGGAGAAATATACAGGGTGTCCCATTTAAAAAAAATATATTTTTTGTTTTTCGCACTTTTTGCAACACCCTGTATAGACAAAAATATGTTTTCTGAGAACTACTTCTCCAGCACTACAACTTTTATATTTACATCTTTTTTCTAAACAGTGGCACAAAAAAGTTAAGGGGGATGGGAAAATATAAAAAATGACCCTGTACTTCAGGTTCCGTTCTTAAGAGCGCAGCACCTGCGGCTTGTAAACCTAATTTTACTATTATTTTAAATATTCCGCATCTCTCGACATAGTGCGATTTCGGTTGCCATGAGGACGATACAAGCGGTGTTGCCGATGTAGAGGTGGACTTAGCAGAGCTCGATTTAAATCAGGGCAACGCGATGTCGCGCGGCGGTAATGAGTTAAAAAAGCGTAAAGGGCTGCCGCGTTCTCTTGGATAGACTGCTTCGCTTTTCGGTGTCTTAAATCTAGAGCTTTTTAATACCGCCTGTTTTTTTAAGTAAACCTTGCCATCTTCAATTATTGAGGGGAAGGAGTATTACTATTTGGTAAATTTGGTTATTTCAAAGATATTCTTTTTGCAAGTGCATTGTGATT
Source organism: Pissodes strobi (assembly GCA_016904865.1). NCBI lineage: Eukaryota > Metazoa > Arthropoda > Insecta > Coleoptera > Curculionidae > Pissodes > Pissodes strobi. Next base: position 30,272 of record MU187321.1, on the reverse strand, counting down.
GAATTCTTCCTCTTACGTTCATCGATTTTAAAACAATGTCCGGTAATGTATATTGCTATTTCAATTGTGGGAAGAAAATGTTAAAAAATGAGAAATTGTGTCAGCGCTGAATTCTTAATTGCGGTAAGAAAAAATTACACACAGTAAAAGTCTTTTTGTTTTTAAACTACTTTTGCTCGTGTTGTTTTGCATTATCTTTTCTATAAAATTATTATTAAAAAATACCAATATTAAATATGATTGCTTCACTAAGATTCCTTTTTAGGATTTAGGGATGAAATAAGAACCGATTTTGCAAAACTCAATTTTAAGCGGATGGTTAAAACCGCCTAAAAATATTTTCTTTTCTAAAATTTGCTCTGTATTTTAAAAAGCAGTGAAACAAGTCAATTTTATTTTAATTTTCGGTGTGTAATAGCGTTTTTAAATGCTATACCACAGATTATTCCTACTACCACAGTATAAAACGGTAGTTTTTGATATACCTACATATTCGTTTTTAGCGTGCAAATAACATGCTTTGTAATATCTGCCAATGTAAGGGGTTAAAACGAACCCCCAAAAAAGAACACTTTTTGAAATAAAAACTTCTTTAGGCGCGTTTTGCGTTTTTTTTGGGGGGTTGAATGAGATCGAGCCGTCACGCTCGGATATGTAACCTCACGCGTCACGCTTGGATATATGCTCCTTCTACTGGCATGTTCCGGTATAGGTAGAGGGCCGACATTTTCAGGGAATGTAGCCGGGGTAAAAAGAAGACCCTGGACGTAAACGAGATCCCTTACTTCCCCCCCGTTTGGCTAGGGGAGGGGGGAGAAGGAGAAACTTAAGTAATTAATTTCGGGAGAACGGGAAGAGGTACGGGGTCGAAATTTTTATGGTAGGTGCGCCCCATGGGGGGTTACCTGACACCATACGACCGGGGCTCTAATTTAAGGGGGGATTTTGGGGGGAAACCGTTTTTTGCCCGTATCTCTGCAACGAAGGCTCGAATCGAAATTCTGACCAACGACGACCCCGCTTGTTGAAGTTTTTACTTTTACCGTGTGGTCTTGAGCACACACAATTTTTTTTTTCTAAATGAGTACTTTGAAACTGTAAAATATATACATTTTATTAGGGGCAAGATAAAATACTGGTTTTGTATGGTTCTACGGGGTTGAACCAACTTCGTAAAAATTTTAAAGTCAACATTTCTATCAAAATAGGCGTTTTTTTATTTTGAAAAACATAAAAATGCGTTAATTGTATTATCGTTTTTAAATACTTAGTATTTATAGCAAAATTATGATAATAAGAGGTGATTTCTAGCCCTTACCACCGAACAAATAACGTGTGGTGGCTTCACTAAATATCCTTAATATCCTTAATTTTAACCTATAGAATCTTTTAATCTAAGTTGAAGGTATTATCAAAGACAATTTACAAATTTACAGTTAATTGTATTTGGTATTACGAAATTGTATTACATTTTGTTTTTTATTATCAGATGATTTATTTATTGTTAGATGGCTCATTATCCTAATGACAATTTGAACTAGTCGCTCCTGCTATATTGCACTGTTCGCTAAAAAGAGCATAGTTACATGGTTCGCAACTGTAGATTTTTATGTTCATTATAACAAGGAATTTTCCTGTTGATTTGCCACTAGTAATTTATTGGAAAATAAATATTAGGGAACAAACGTTTCTTGCCGCCAGTATGTCGTCATTACAAATAGCTATAATGTAGACTTTAGGTATTTCAGAAGTTTTAACGAATTATTGTTTTTGGCAATATGAAGGCGTCGTTTCTAAAAGCAATTTTAAATGTAATAAGTAACAAACTATATTTCTCATTTACATTTGTACCGTGCGTTCAATTTATCTTGATAACATTTTGATTCGTTGTATTTTTTTTTGTTTTTAAAGATATCAAGGTAAACAAAAAAGCAAAATGAAGGGTTGGTAGCAAAGTTTTTTTCTAAGTTACATATAAAACAAAACACTAACAATTTTCTGACATATAAGCCTATTGTATATTTTTTTAAATGGAACACTCTGTACATCTTTGGACTCTCTAGAGAAATCTAAACACATTTCGTGTTATAATATCCTATACTTATCTTTAGGTGTTTACGAAATATTGACAGTTGAAAGTCGGGCATTTTGACAGGCTTTAAAACCTTTAAATTTAACCGAAATTTCTTAACCTCTGGTTAAATATAAATTTAGTGCCAAACGATAGCTTATGAAAAACGAAGATAGCAAAGTGCAAACCATTTTGCTCTATCTTTAGCCGTTTAGATTCTACAGGCTGTCAAACTTGGTAAATGGTCGATTTTCAACTGTCAATATTTAAAAAACAGTTGGAGATAGGTATAGGACATTATACATAAAATATAAAGGGAATTGAAAGACCTTGAAAATGATATATCATTCGACCCACCCCCCTTTCCATTTAAAATGTTTAAGGAGCTGACCCTGGGGGGCAGAGGGTGAAGTAGTTTTTGGTTAAAAAGTTGTCCCCCTTGACAAATATTTTGACGTGTCTCAGCGTTTTTTTTTAATCACTACTTTTCGATAAATCCGTGGTGGGAAGTTTTCAAATGAACACCCTGTATTGGTAATTTGCATCTAAAGTAGAAATTATCTTGATTTAGAATTAAATTATAAATATTTTTTGGTTAAGTTAAGTTAATGTTAATATCTAACATTTTTTATGTGCAATGAAGTTCTGCACATAATGCAAAATTTGTTAAAGTTAATGATATACATTTCTTAAATGTCTCGGCTTTTTTATCGAAAATCTGGGTTTTTTGTCTTAGTTGTTCTGCTTTTGTGCAAAGACATCTGGTCGCCCTAGTTTAAAGAAAAACTCACGGATCCAGCCTGAGACCAATTTGAAATTTCTTATGCACTTTCACATGCATACTATGTATTTCATATGCACGTAGATAAAAAATATTGATAAAATGTTCCGGGATATTGATTATGATTTCATTTAAGACATTACAAGGATTACTTTAACTGTAATCAGCTGTAATACTTTACTTATCGTTTCAAAGCATATTATGCTTTTCTTTTAAATATATAGTTTTATTATAATATATTTAGATTTCGTTATTTCCGGGACTTAATACAAACGATTAAGTTTATTATATTCACGACAAAATTGACAATTGACAAATTATTTTGCCTTACTTCTCTTGTCACCGCGAAATCGGAGATTTACTTGCTGTTGCTGTATGTTACATTAATATATTTTTTTTACTACTAACATGATAAATCACCATTATTTACTCCATTCCTCAAATGAGAAGTAACATTTCTCACCCTAGGTAAATAATAATATTAAAAAAAAACCTAGGTCAATAATGAAACGGAAACGGAAAATGTCAAAATGTCAAACTTGTTAATTTGACAACTAGTTGTCATTTCGGATTATTTGAAAAATGAGTAGGAAATGATTAATTTCAAAATCTAATCAATTCAAATAATGATAAGGATTGTATCAGTGCTATTAGTAAAAAAAATATATACGGTATGACTCACTTTTCATGACTCCCTATAATATTCTTATTAATAATGCGATTTTGTCAAAATTTAGATGGAAAGAAGGTACTTTGTATGTATGGAGCTGTCAGGAGATTATGTTACGATATCTGTCAATTAGACAACTGAACTTCCAGGCTACTTGATATTTCGAACTATTTGAAAAATCAGTAGAAAATGACTAATATAAAAATCAAATCGAATCAAATATGGTAATATATCAGTGTTAGTAGTAAAAAAAATTCTATATATACCTCGGTTGAGAAGGCCATTATTAACCTCGCACATTATATCCTGCTCGGTAAATAATGGCTTACTTCTCAACCTAGGTATATAATATACTATTATTTACAACCATGTAATAATAAGCGAATAATATCTACTTATGGGAGTAAGAGCTGTGCAATACTGTGCATAATACAACCAGTGTAATTATGATAAAACAAGTAAAATTATGAAGTCGTAATAGTTCTAGAGCCACAAATATATTCTAATAACCAAAATCGAGATAGCAGATTGTGATGTATATAATCAAAGACAATTCTTTGATATAATTAAGCTGTTCTATCTTCATTGTATACATTGTTGTGTAACTAGAAAATATTTATTGCACGCTATTATTGGCGGTTTGATTTTTATGGTAAATTTAAATGTTTGGTTATGTCAAAGACCATTTAATTACCTATATTTTAATCATTCATTACTTAGTTTAGAGCATGCTGTTTTTGTTATCAAAATATATTAACTATTATTCTTTTATAGGTGTTTTAATGCTTTTTAATTTGCTAATACCATTTGTAGAAGATATGTTCTATTAACATTAACATCAAAATAAGTTGAGTAATTGAAAATCATGCCTACAAATTAGTATATCCGTTATTTGTTAATACGTTCCTGTGCTCGACCTAAGATCTCCTTTTATTTAGGACACCTTTTATATATGACCAAATATCTAATTTATTTAAAATAAAATAACTGATTTTTGGAAGTAATGTTAAAAACCAGCAAACACGGTCACTATAATTATTTATTATTTTAAATTAACCGAAAGGTCTTAATGTTATGTTTCATTGGTTTCATGAAAGACAATTTACAGAAAGTAATTGTCTTTCGTTTCATTAATGCTTAATAGAAAATAGGCACAACGGCAACCTCAGCTGGCGATCTATGAACGATATCCAAAGCAGATTTCTATAATGGCGCCATCTGTGAATCAGTAGATGCAGAACGTGGCCGATATTTATCGTGGAGGCTCGCTTTTTGAAGCGAGCCTCCATTCGATGTCCCATTTTAAAAGCATTGCGTCGCCCGTCTAAACTGTGGATTGTCTTTGATACAATGTTCTCATGAACTAGCATGGTATACAAAAATTCTCCAATCTCACTGACTTTCCTGTTTTACTATATTTGGATGCAAGTCTGTATTCTAATCTTTTTAAAGGTATCCGACTGAAACCAGTCAGAATTTCATAAAAATGTTCTTGTCACTATACTATTCGCCAAACGCAAAACGCATAAAAGACGAGAATTAAAATAAAGATGCTAAAATTAATAATTTAAAATAACAAGCTGCATAAACCAGTCTATCTTTTCCAGCATTATCATAATTGATATACATATAATGATATAATTTATAAGAGCAGCTGTTACCATTAACACTATCAAAGATCGTAGCAAAGTTCCAAATATAGGAGAGTCCCACTGAAATAATAACGGTTGGTAGCAAACTGTAGTACCCAAATATAAACATATTTCAGGATCGAGTAGGGCAAAAGGAATAAACACATCTACAATAATAGATACATAATTGTGACATTAAACTTTATTTTACCAGCCAAATGGTGTGCAAATCTAACAATAAAAATGACGCTACACCAGCCTAAACAACTTCATGGATTGTCTAATTGATTATAGGCCTAGTTTATCTAATCTTCAGTTAATCTAATGGTTATGCACCCACCTTTAACTAAAGATGAGTATAACGGTACAACTGGGTTCTTCAAAAACGAAGATGCGACTTGAATGTAAACTTTCAAGTGCTATGACCTTTCCTATCTCTTACGATTACAAACGATCACAAAAATATATTGAAATTTTTAAAATGCATAATACAGTAAAAATTCAAGAGTAAGAAAAGCAGTATCTATGTATATTATAAACAAACTTATTTACAAAATGTGTTAAGTCATTGCACTAGCTTAAAACCTAAACTACGACGGTTTCTGTATGAATAAAACCCCAAAATTACAAACAAAATTTGTACTTAGTGTTTTTTTTCAATAAGATTATGTCTATTGAACGTTGGCATGAATAAAAATGATCGACTGAGGTCTTTGAATTATGATTTCCACAAATAAAAATTGACATCGGTGACTTGCTTATTAAAACTTTAAAATATCGGCATCTAAACTTAATAAAAATGTGGGTTTAATAAACCTTAAAAAACTCACTATAAATTATAACTTACACGTAAACAACTTACGAAATTTATAAACATTTAAAAATAATATGGCCACAAACAAGACAGCAATTACCCTAATTTAAATTCAATTTTGGTGGCTTAAGAAATACTGACACTGACTACTCTCATTTCATATATAATATTCTGTCAGTTACTTGTAAATATAATGTATTTATGAAAAATACATAAACATCTATTTTTTTTTTCAATTAATCGATTCAACAAGTACAATATATATTGTAAAATCACAGATGAAACAGTTACAAATTGTATGATATCGATTCAGTGATTCTTGCATTGTAAATACGTAATTTTAATTCTTAGACAAATATCACTGAGCTCACTTGCAAATTTTCTAGGGGCACAACAACAGCTAACCCGCTACTAAATATGTATAAACTACGTATTAATAAAGTAAATACATTCGATAGAATTTTATGTTAATAGCACCTCCTTGTTCAACATTCAAATTAAAAAGATAAAATCTAGAAAAATATTTACAAATTTACATTGATAGTAGCGTCGTTCGAGTATTTCCGGAGCCACTGGATTTTAGTTAATAATACAAGATAAAATTGACAGATGTGGTCACATATCAATTCGCTAACGAAAACAAACCACAATTTCTTAAATTATAACGCAAGGTTCAACTCGCGAACTTTGCGACAACTTGGACGAAACTTCTAATTTAAAAACATTTTCCTGCTGCAAAACAGTATCATTATCACAGGTAAATGTTATATATTTTCTTTCGTAGTCTATTAAGTTAAAAGCCAATCGAAAATGGACATTTTTGTAAAAAAGGCGAATTAAACTTTGATATCCTCTACGTCAAATATTATTGTACATGAAATATTTCAAAAGGAAACCTCTCCATGTGCACTTTTTACATAAAATTTTAACATTTCCTTGTCACGGGTACACAATGCAATTTCCAATTTAAAAAAGATTGATCCCAGAAGTTATTAAAGAACCAATTTTGATTTCTTTGAAGGAGAAAAAGTATTGTAGAATGTTATGAACATAGTACTGGTATGACCCAAATCTATTTTTAGCAATAAAAACACATGAACTGGAAACAAAATAATGAAACATTCTCTTTTGCAAATTTAAAAATACAAAGTTTTTGATTGTATGATATCCATTTTAAGAAGAATAAGCCTGATATATGTAATATAAATAAGTCAAACACTGTCAAAAGTACTTTTGCTTCTTGCATCAATTCTACAAAGAATAGAATTTATGGTTTAATCATAAAAATTGAGCATAAAAACATTACTTCTATAACTTTGTCAAGTTATTTTCATATAAAAATCTTTTAAAGCAGGTATCACTATCCAAGTAGAAAATTAAACAAACATAATCAAACCAAAACACTTCTCTCGACGATATAAACTACCTCATTTCCTCTCTCAAGCAATTTACTTGTTGTAGCCCATGATATCGTTGATATTGAGGTCGATTGCTGCGTAACTGCTGTCGTCCATGGCATCTAAATATTCCATTCCCCCCAAGTGGGGTCCCCCAGGACCTGTCGCGGTTGTGGCCACAGAACCTGCATAGCTGTGAACAGAACATAACCAGACTTTAGAGGGGAAAGCGCGGACGACACTCTTAGGTTAATCGTGACTGCAATACAGACTCTAACCGGAACGATAGTATGCATTTTTTCTGATAAAATGTATGCCTAACATAAAACTTAATCACGCTGGGTCCGGTCACAAAAAATTAATCACAAAACATTTTTCTGCATATCTAATATATAAGATATATTATATTAAGTAACACGAATAGTAAGGGTAGTTTACCGATCGGTAACTCCTTACTGTTACAGATGTTTATACTATTTTTTGTATGACCATTAAACGCAGACATTAAATAAAGTAAATTTCATGAGCCTTTTTATTTTGGGCACGTTTTTGTCTTGTAGCTATAACAAACTTCTAATAACGTTTTGAACTTGTTATGAATACGTTTCTAATTATATTTTTTAATGGCACGTTGATAAACACGTGTAACATATTTATACGTAATTTACTTACCGTTCAGCTAAACGGTAGGTAAATTACTACCGTCGCGATATTCCTAGCAATTAGTAAATAAAACGTATCGTTCTAAAAATAGATAGGCAAATCATTCAATATAGCATTCAAACTGACATAAAACAACTAATTTTTAAATCTCTTAAATAATCATTAGCGACTTCTTTTCGTATCTTAATATGCCTTTTAATTATACAAAGTAACTCTTTCACACATAAGAATTAAGTGTGCTTAGTTAGGTTCAGTTTTTGGAGTTCAACTTATTTTTGATACCCATGCTCTCTGAGTTTTAACTAATCGCGATATGGAAAACTTAAAAAAAAATCACGAGAAGTCCTGTTCTAATACTAACTGTTCTCCTGTTATGGCCGAAAAAGTCAATTTCGCAAAGCTATTACTAAAACTTTCCATCTTACGAGGGGTTTTAGATTAAAAACTGAGTCAAATGTTGTTTATATTCAAACAGATTATTTCAAACAATGACATGTCATAACTTTTTTCTTATTCTAAAACACATATAAAAAAATACAGATAAACCAAGAAGGTTTCTGTTCATTTGTGGAGATGCAAATTATAGAGACCAGCAAAAACATCTTCCTCTCATGATTTAATAGCACACTAAAATTAAATTTGTCCTGAATATTTTGGTCATTTCACAAACCTGCTTAATTGGGTAGGTCAAAACCAAGACAGACTTTTTAATTTTTCGTTTCTAAACTAAATTTTAATAACAAAACTTAAATGTTAGCATTCCTCACTACAAAAACCAAAATTAATAATCATTTAATGCAGCGGTAAAAAAGAACATCGACAATCATTACACCCCAAATAAAACTATCGATAAATGCCTTTCAAATCAGTGATATACGTCATCTAGAGCAGTCAATACATATCCTAGCATAATATTTACTGAAAGTACAAAAAATCTTTATAAAAAACAAATGTAGAATTTAAATAAGCCCCCCCACCCCCCTTAAATATATTCTGGATATATACTCCCTAGCTAGAACACTGAAAAAGAAATCACATACAAAATTAAACGAGATATTGAAATTGAAAATACCTTGGCTCTTGATATATCAAGATGCAATTAAAAACATATCTGTATATATAAAACAAATAAAAATGTACAAAAATACAAGCCTAGAATACACAATATAACACGAAGGACTAGAATAATATTAAGGCAATGCAACAAAAACAAGCAAATAAAATTTAAAGATGAACAGTGAGAAACTAAAAAGTAGCAAATATGTCTGGTTATGTCTGTTTTGCAGCATGCACGTTCATGGTATTTGTGAGCATGAGTTACGAATATTTGTATGAATCGGCGTAGGCAGCAATCTTACCGATTATACACAATAAGTTTGAATACCACAGAATAACGCAAATAATAAGTGAAACACCAAATTAATTTCGCTAAAAGTATAAGTTAAAAGTGAATACCAAAGATTATGAAACAAACAAAAAAATACGTTTGGGAATAATGCTTAAACAATATTTGAACTATAAACGAAATTGTTTAAATATTATGTTAATAACATAAAAGCGTTAATTTTTTTGTATTATTTATTGTGTGAAAAGTGAACTATTGGCCACTTGACAAACCAGAATTTAATTTTCTCGAAAAAAGTTCCGCTGATTTGAAATGTATTTTTCTTGCCATTGATAGCAGCTCTAAAAGCTTTTGAGATTAGAAGGTTTCGAGAAACTCCAGGGCGATATGAAACGTACCAATTTCATCAAAGCTTTATTTTTAAGACTTTTAGTAGGTTATTTTGATTTTGTATCTGATTTTTAATTTCATCATTATTTTTTAATACTTAACACTTTTAATATTAACTAAAATATGTGCAAGTTATAACCCTTCAGAACTAAAATTGGGGCTACCGGCACATGGTACATAGTCCAAACATTCTAGGGTATAATTTCGATTAGCAAACAAGAATTGCGGTAGCTTTTAGACTTTGTATGTAAAAAATATATAATCACAAAAACGTAAGTTTGTTCGATTTAAACAATACTCTCTATATGCCCGAAATACTATTATAATCAAGAAAGTCAATTATTCATTTTACAAAATTGGCAAAACAGTTTTGTGCCACTTGATCACCTTCGGTCAACTGTTTAAAATCTCAAATATCTTTAGAGCTAGTCAATAAGTAGAAAAACGTTTCTAAATCAAAATGCAAAATACTTAATAGTAAAAATTCAATTTGTGATTTAAATTGACGAGCCACTTGGTAATTGATTAATTCTCGAAAAAAATAAGGCTGCTACCTACGCGAAAAAAATGTACGTTTAGGTGATGCAAAAAAGGCACAAAACGAAATTTAAACGGTTTATTAAAATATAATACTAACATTAGATAGCTATTGAATAACATCAATGCTATTCGGAAACATGGTTAGACCATTACGGATATAAAAATATAAAACGTCTATGACAGAATAGGATTACAGCAAATACATATAAAAAAAAACTCTGATAAAAGATGGAGATACCAAATTCGTCAATAAAATTAAGATTTCTCCATATAATGAAAAAAATCAGTATTGCAAAGGCCTCAGAGGCAGGGGGTTACATATAAAGATATCACTTAAAATAATACATATATCACTATTTTTCGTAAAGCATAAGTTTGTATAAGTACTTAGAAATGTTTGTTCTATTTTGCTTCCTAGAGATCAAGCACACTCTGAAAACTGGAGACAAATAATAATTAGTAAGTGAAGTGTTCTTTAGCCGGATACTAAAATATTGTCTATATATCCCGGCTAAATAAAATTATATTGAAAATCGAGTCTTCCCTTGAAACTGAAAGTGTACCTTTGATCAATTTAACTGAACCTATATGATATGAGACGTTTTCAAAAGCACAAACCAAGACTTGTGAAAATAATTTCTATGAATAATTAACAAAGAATGAATTGATTTATGAGTAGTTTTCATGAAACAAAAACATTTTGAAACCACTAAACCCACTAAGTGTTTTCAAAAGGGCCAGTAGGATTTTAAAGTAAGGCCACTTAACTCCACATGGTATTTAAAAATGTAATTCAAGGTCTTGATTTAAAAAGCTAAGGCCTATAAAAGTCGTAGGTACAGTATCTCATATTAGGTCACCTACAGTGTGAACTTTTCCACAATTCATCTCTATAACTTATATTTTTGGCAAAATGATGAAATATTAAGCATTTTGAAAAGGCAGCTTTATAAAGAAATCGTCATACCTGCTGGCGACTGAAGGGGTATCCCTTGTGGGGTCTGGGCTCATGAACACATGGTGAGGCGTACTGTTGTAGTTAGGACCCAATCCAAGCACTTGAGTCACCAGCACTGGCCGTACGTACCCATTTATTGGATGTTGTTGTTCTGAAAATAAACATGTGAATTAACATTTTCTCAATCCTTATTGAGACATTTCATTTATTTATTTGGTGACCATTGAACATTAACCGGATAATCTCGAGTTTAACAGAAATATAATGTTGTAAGAATTTCAGATATATTGACATTACCTGGTTAATGTCGAGTTTAGCTATCCTCCCTTGCTAATGTTGAATAGAATATTAGAAAATGATGCAACGTTTCCAATTTTGTAAAAAAATATTATTTATTCAAACGTGACAAACTTATAAACGATCCTAGCAATTGGGTGGGGCGTGCAGCGTTGGTTTACTACTTAAGAATACTTCATTCTACGCATGGCCCTCCTCTCGCTTCGGGGGCGCAACTAAACAAACTAACCCATGGCATGCCCAAAATCAAGAAAAACCAACTTTAAACAATATTTGCATTTCCGTCAAGAGCGTTTGTAACGCCTAATATCTAGAGGCAGTAGTACATATCATCTTCAACTGACACAAGAACGCCTAATATATTTCTTGAATCAGCTCGTCCTGTTGACTAAAAAATTAACACTGTGTGGACTTTAGCAAGGCACTTGTGTTTATGTCGACATTAGCCGGTCAGACTCGGGCTTACGGTAATTTTATATTCGGACATTGACCAACTAGACATGTTATTCTCGATATTAACTGGGTAATAATGAAATTAACCCGATTTCGAACGTTAACCGTAACATATACGGCAGGAATAAAAAAAGCGTGTGCAGTGTGCACTATGTGCGTATATCAGAAATTTCTTAAACTTAAACACCCTAGCCTAGGATTTGATTAAAAATAAAAAGTAGTTTTTTTTTAAATATATCACTCAATAACAAAAAGGGAAGCAGGTAAATGAAAAAAAAACTATTCTTTGTAAAAGTTTCGCTTATGTCTTAACAAGGTAATAGAGCAAATCCCATATTTTTTGCTTGTAAACTAATAAAGATATCACAATAAAACATCGTGACCGCACTATCAAAGATCGTAGCAAAGTTCCAAATATAGGGGAGACCCACTGAAATAATAACGGTTGGTAGCAAACTGTAGTTCCCAAATATAAACATATTTCAGGATCGAGTAGGGCAAAAGGAATAAACACATCTACATGAATAGATACATAATAATTGTGACATTAAACTTTATTTTACTAGCCAAACACGCACAACAAAGACATATAAATAGTAAAGTAGTACATATTTCAATTGTAATACGTCATTGCAACTTGTTATTATGAATTGTGGAGATTTTCCAAAAATTTTGTTTTTTTACATGAAATGTGAAAACTTAGCAGTTTAGCACTGTTTCCGAGTTGCTGTAAGATCCTGCGTAGGATTACAACATTCAGCACTAAAAGAAATAAATTTAATAAACATGTTCTGTATGTGTTTCATGCCAAATCATACTACCAGGTTGAAATTGGAAAGTTTGTTACTGAAATTCATCTTTTTAGATTTAGATATACAGTGGCTACAGCAAATGTTGCTGAATAATAATTTGAATGTCCAGAAAGAAGAAATAGCCAGGGTAAAATAAAGAAATAATTCTTTTAAAAAACGCTATTTAATAGACATAGTATCTCAGTTCCAAATTCACATAATGGCCAACTTCAGTCGGCCAATCTAAATAGTCCAATAGATATGAGTAAATTCCAGTGATTGCAGCAGAATTTGTTTACAAAATAATTAATAATATTATTCATTCTCCAGAACTATTAGCTGCAATTCGGATAAACATACCGGTTAGAGAACTGAGACAAACTAATACTTTTAACTTACGAGTTTCATCGTACACTTTATGGTCAACATAATACTATAAATCGTGCAATGACAGCTGCTAATCAGATTGGTTTGAATATATTCAATACCACAATCTACCAAATTAAACATAGTTCCTAACACATCTTTTGTATTTTATCTTTGGTCCATCTTGAGTTTTATTTATGTTGCTTTTGTTGTAATTATAATTGTTGAGTCTATATGTATAAATATTTGTGTATATTGATTTCAACTTGTTCCTGTTTCTAAGTTGGTCTTGTTAGGTTTGACATTTTAATTTGTTTTTATAATGTACCTTACTTTTAAATTATTATCTTTCAATATTAGTCAAAACTTCTGTATTGATTTTTATAATGGGCTTTTGCCCGTAAATAAATAAATAAATAAAATCTGTCCTTCCTAACGTCATCAAACCCGAAAGAACATAGAAATCCGCAACGCCTCAGTAAGGCAGCAATTGATAATTGCAAGTTATAAAGTACAAAGCAAATGCGCTTTTTGACGTGGTTGCATTTGCGCAAAATGGCTCGGGATTTTTCAATGAGTAGCCATGTTGAGATATTGGCAGGTTATAAGGATTTTTATCGCAGAAAACACACAGTACAGTTAAGGAATCTTAGCCATACTAATGTAGTAATAACTTCAGTTCTTTACGCCAGCCAAAGTCCATATTGCGAAACTAGAGAACCCTATACTAACCGTTTACATAAAAACAAAGGGTTAGGATATACCAATCCGGAAGGTACCCGAGTGCAATATCTTTCGACGTGAGACATAATAGCTCCATCTAAGCGATGGAAAACTAATAAAGACAAAAGTACAATTATCAATATTGTATCCAGTTACTTAGTCTACTGACAAATATGTGGTTTTATTAATTGATAAAATGTATGCAACAGGTTAGATTATAGGGGCAAAAACTTAATTGATGTAGGTAGCCTCAAATGATACTTCCGTAGCCACCACTGTTCTGGCTACATGAACATGATTTGTTCCGCACTTAATATGGCTTTTTAAAAAACCATCAGAAGATTATTTTGGGCGATTTAATGTTCACAAGTATATAGCAAAATGCATCTTTAAAAGATATTTATTCACACTGCGTACAGTCTCAAAATTAATTAATCCTGCGCGCGTTCACACGTAAATTCAAAGGGCCCTTCATTCCTCCTCATACTGTCTGATTCGACTCGATGCGATGGTTGTTGCCATCACGTGTTCACGCCTCGTATGCATATAGTTATAGTCGAGTCTGAAATTCTCCCAATTTTGTTACATTTAAAAATTGAGCCAGAAAAGCACATTGGTCTGTTATAGTCGCACCTCTTATAGTCCCTCTGTTCATTTTAAATCAATTTTGGGAGATATATTTAATACCGTTTTCTCGTCGGAGAATGAAATGTAAAAAGGGCAAGTGGTGGCCTACAGAGAAAAACATTAGACAATGCGATTTAAAAAAAATATATATTTGAATGGTTGACTATATTTGACTATATTGTTTTGACTATATATAGTAAGGTGATAAGACTGGCTAAGCAAACAATTTAATCTATCAGTGCAATTTGCAAATCTCATAATAAAATTAGGGAAAATTGAAGGAAATACGATTCGCAGCACGTAAATTTAAACCCTATTATTTGCGAATGACCTAACTTGACATAACATGTCAAGTTCAAAAAATCCTATAGATGAGTTACCTCAAAAATATATTATATTGGAATTACATCAACTAAGTCGTTCGCGAATGTCGTAACGAATGCGAGTGCGCATTGAGGAGCAAGCTAATCCAGGACGGCCACGATTGCAACGACTCAAATGACGCTTCTAAAAAGCTAGCCGCTAGGGCGGTAATATATTTTCATTATATTATATTCACAGTGTATTTGGATCCATAGCACAGCTTATTTTTAATGGACGGTTGAATTTAAAATGAATTTTCGCTTCAAAATCCTCAAATTCGTCCGAATCCACGGCTATCGACGAACTGTCAAAAGTATTATTCAGATGCCCAGACGTTTAAAAGAATATTCAGTCATAGCCTCTTCTAAAATTTGCAAAATTTGGTTATTGACTTTCCCAAATCAAAGGATGTCGGCCCAAGATGAGTAGCTGGTAGTGAATAAGCTGTGTAGATTTTCGTGTCGAATTTGTACAGTGAATTAATCCACTCCGAAGCTGCCAGTAAATATTATTAAAGAATCCTAACTATTATTATAAATGCGAATGTGTTCGTTTGTTTGTTTCTTACGCTTTCACGCATAAACTGTTCCGATCATTATGAAATTTTGTACAGATATTTTCAAGAGTATAGTAAAGAACATAGGACAATTTTAGCTTTCACTCGCTGCATCGCTCGCGTTGATTTTTGCAGTTAGTTTTAATCCTATCTTTTATTTTCTTGAAATTATATTTGTAAAGTTTTTTCTTGATTTTTGACACGCCTTTAGGTTTTGTTAGTTGCGCCCCTGTAGCGAGCGAAGCGAGCGGAGGGCTATGCGTGAAGTGTAATATTAGACATTCTAATGAAAACGTTACAAATGTAACGCACGTCAGGCGGTATCTGTGACGGGAATGTGTTGCAGGCTGTCTGTAACCGTTAGTGTAAAACTCGTTGTTTCTAACGCCAGGCAACCAATTCCAAATAAATGGTTGCCTATATTCAGGCGTCACGCGGCCTAGGATGGCATTAGATTTTCATGTCGATGATGTCGAATATAGGATATGTTTACACATCGGTGTCTCGAGTATAGATTGTAAACCGAGCGTTGATCGTTGCGTCATATCTTGTCTTTCTCTCTCATACCAATGTCAATCGGGGGGTGACAGAAATTTGACGTCACGGACGTACGTCGAGCTGCGCACGCTAGGATATCAGATGAAATTAATGAAATTCCTCATCTGTCAAAGTGTCAAATATATATTTATCTATTTTATTTGAAGTTCGTCCAACGTATTTTTCTGTTTTATTTGTGATTGTTATCGCAGTTGAAAATGCCTGGGCAACGGTAAACTGAAAATGAGCAAGTCCTCATTTTAAAACTAATAGACTATTTTAATCACGAAAAAGCAGCAGGAAAAACGCTTTTACCCGTGAGTGCAGTATATACGTAATGTAAGTTGATACAAAAGTGCAGTTTTAACAATATATAAAGAGTAGGATTATCCTATTATACTACTTCTTAAACATTATTCCTATTTAGCATAATTTTAAGTCTTAAAAATCGTTTTTAAGCGTTAAAAACGCGATCTTAAGAGTTTCCAATTAGGGAAAGAAACTCTTTCTTTCAAGTTTCCGGTTTGGTGCCGTCTTTGTCATTTTCCTTAAGAAAGAAAAATATACATTGTCAACTGGAATGTTCCTTCTTAATTTCACTGTCTAAATTTCGAGATGCAAGTTTAACAGCAATAATTATAAAAAAGGTAAAACAAACTTAGGTTAAAAGGAAATCGAGTTATTGTTTTTAACAAATATAAATTATTACTACTAAGTTGAATAAACTCATTTAGATACTTATTACGCAATACTCGACGAAATACGTTAAAGATTAATATGTGTTTAAGGATAGATTTATGTTTAGGGAATTGGATAATCCCACCCTTATATATCAATTTAATTACGTCTGTACATATATTTTTATTTGTTGTAGAGAGTTTCTGATGCTTTAGGAATATCGTCAGCCACTGTGCAAAGAATGCATTGAAAGGGAGTCCAGAAACTTGTTGACTTTAAAACCAATGCAAATGTTGCTTTTTTTCCTCTCGTGGAGAGAATGGTATACCGCAAACCAGTTAAACCTTAACCAGTCTAAAACCAGGGTCCTATATTTTTCCCTAAGGTCACTCCTGGACGTTGAGTCCTCGGAAACTATTAAGTTGCTGGGGATTCAAATGGACTCAAAGTTGGCTTGGAACGATCATATTGATGAACTGAGTAAAAAGATATCGTCAAGTGTGTATGATCTTAGAAATTTGGCTGGAATAGTATCACAAAGGGTTATCTTATCAGTGTACTATGTATACATCGACTCACGGCTTACCTATGCTCTGCTTGCTTGGGGTCATGCTCCTAACACTCAAAGAGTTTTTGGTATCCAGAGAAAAGCCATAAGAGCGATGACAAAATTACATTACCGAAAATATACAGACAGTTCCCTGTCTGTATATTTTCCACTGCCTTTTATATGTTAAAAACAATCTTGAAAAGTATAACACTCATAATAATGTTCATCAACACCTTACTCGACATAGAGAGAATATATACATTGACTATCACAGAATTCACAAAATAAAAACTGCTATTTCCTTCTGCGCACCCAAAATGTTTAATTTATTGGCAGCCTCTGTGAAAATGTTACTCGCGAGAAACTTTAGAACTGTCATCAAAAACTACCTAATCAGAAAATGTTTTTATTCATTAGATGAGTTTTACATTAACAATTTCTCAGATATTGAATAAAATTTAAACCAATTAGCTCTGTTAATTTGTTATTTAATATTTAGTACTAATCACAATGTAAACATTCAAGTATCGAAAGATCCTATTACCAAGTGTGATAAATACCACCCTCCTTTATGTCTAGAGTATTTTTTACCAAAAAACTTAGGGGAATTAAATTACAACTACACTTATAATGATTTCAATCAGTGTAACTATATATTAATAAATGAATACCTATCTAAATTTGACTGGGATATGATATATAACACTGATGACATAGATTCAACAGTACAGATTTTCTATGATTGCCTGGAAAGCTGTTTTGATCTCTTTGTGCCTCAGGCAGTTAGTAAAAATAGAATATTCCCTAAATGGTTTAATTATGAGTTAAAGTCTCCAATATTAAAAAAAAGCTGTCCACAAGAGGTTCAAAATGTCAAATTGTTTTGAGGATTATCAGACTTTTTCGAATCTCAGAAATGTATGCTCAGAACTATAACGAGTACATAAGGGAAACTGAACATAGTTTCAAGTCTGATAGTCAGGCCTTGTGGAAATATGTTAATTACATAAACAAAAAAAATTCGTCTAGCCCAGTTCAATAAGGTATGGTGATTTGAAAGCTGACAACTCAGAGTCAATGGTGGAACTATTTGGGCTATTCTTTTCATCTGTTTATTCAAATGATAAATGTGAATCAGAAATTTTACAGAATAACAAATTTGTTGATCTTGGTAGTCTTAAAATTAGGCCTTTGGATATCTTTGAATCAATCTCTAAATTAAATATGAAACTTGGCACTGGACCTGATGGCATTCCAGCTGTTTTTATTCGAAATTGTCAGTCTGTTCTTTCTGCTGTACTATGTAATATCTGTAATTGCTCACTTACAACTGGTATATTTCCAAATTTATGGAAAATCTATTTTATCACACCAATTGATAAAAGTGGTGAGCGTGACAATGTTGAGAATTATCGTGGAATTTCCAAAATTTCCATTTTTAGTAAGATCTTTGAGCAAATTGTCTATGACAAAATATATCCTTTATTTAATCAAATTTTGCGTCAGCTCAACATGGTTTTATTACCAGAAGATCAACTGTCAGCAACCTACTAATGTATGAGCAACACCTGTTAGAAGCCTTGGAGAGGAGGTACCAAGTAGATGCTATATATATTGACTTCACCAAGGCTTTCGACAGAGTTAATCATACGAGGCTGTTAGATAAATTAAGAAGTTTGGGTGTGCATGGAGATTTTCTTCGATGTATTGCAAGTTATCTATCAAACAGAAATCAGAGGGTTAAAATAAATAATTTTGTTTCTGACGTTATAAAAGTCACCTCTGGTGTCACTCAGGGTGCGCATCTGGCTCCTCTCTTGTTTAGTGGTTATGTGAATGATATTGAGAATTGCATTGGCTCGAATGCTGAATGTCTACTCTATGCAGACGACTTGAAAATTTATAAAGTCATTGAGAGTGCAAGTGACTGTGTGGATCTGCAGGGAGTTCTGAGTGACTTTGTTGAGTGGTCTAAGGCTAACCTAATGCCCCTTAATACGAGTAAATGTTCAGTCATTATATTTACAAGGAAACGTGAATATATCAGAAATGAATATTCCTTAAATAATAAAGTTCTTGCTCGTAGTGAGGTGGTAAAAGATCTTGGTGTCTTATTTGATCAGAACCTTCGGTTTGATCTACATATTAATAATATGACCAATAGGGCTTTGAAGCTGCTGGGTTTTATTAAATGAACTCTGGGTGAATTTAACGTAGAATGTCTTAAATCTGTGTACTGCTCCATTACAAGATCTATCTAGGAATATGCCTCAGTTGTTTGGTCACCTTATTATGAAATCTATTCTG
Organism: Pissodes strobi; assembly: GCA_016904865.1. NCBI lineage: Eukaryota > Metazoa > Arthropoda > Insecta > Coleoptera > Curculionidae > Pissodes > Pissodes strobi. The sequence continues at coordinate 10,764 of MU187321.1, read as the reverse complement.
ATCAAATAGAGACGGTACAGAGAAACTTTTTGAGATATCTAGCCTTTAAATCTGGGGTTCAGCAGGATCAAGTTATTTACAGAGAAACTGAAAACTCTTTAAACCTAATTTCCTTGTCAAAACGTCGTGTTTATCTAGATCTTATCACTTTCTATAAAATTATGAATTCAATGATAGATGTTCCTGAGCTGTTAAATTTTATTGGATTGCAGGTGCCCCAAATAAGAGTTAGGACTCATAACTTGTTTAAGGAGTCACAGCACCGAACGAATTATGGCTATAATGCTCCAATTTCAAGGATGTGTAGGGAAATGAATTCATTGCCATGTGACATTGATCCTTTCAATTGTTCCTTAACTGTTTTTAAAAGCCACATTTTGGCTCATTTATCGTAAATTATTTATATTAAATGTTATCTTTATACTACCAGTTTTTGAGAGGTTGACGTTACTTATTGTGATTTGTTTATTGTTGTTTAGTTTAATTAATGATGGTTATATTAGTTATTAATATTTACTACTGTTTGAATTAAGAGCAGCATAAATGAATTATTTTATTGTAATTGGAATTTTCCGTAAATAAACTTATTACTATTATTATTATTATTATATTATTTACTGCTTACGTTATTTTCAAATTTAAAAAAATTATTGTAACAGCGGTTGTAGGTTTTTAGATGACGATTGTAAGCATTTTACTATGTATATAGCATGAATAAAGTTTAAGTTTGATATAGTAGCCACAGCACATATAACAACCAGCAATATTACTCGACCTGTCAGGCGAAAAATTAAATTTGACCTTGCTAATGTCAGTTGGGTAGGAAAAGTCAGGGCTGGATTTGAAATATATATAAGTATGAAATTTCAAATATCAATGGGTTACGAAATATATGTATACCTTGTTGTATGAGCAGGAAATCTAAAGAAATTCTTCTTGGAAGAATATCTCTGGTTTGTACAAGTTCTTATTGCTTAAACACCATGGCTTTTTGCATTACACAATGTCATAAACAAGGTTCGTTTTTCACAATGTCAATTACTTGACAAATACACGCCTATGGTTTTGATTTAACTCCAATAGCAATAAAATAAACCAGTCGTAAAAACACGACGCCGCTGGCGGCAGTTTGACGGATTTCCTACCAAGGAATATCTTGCGCGCGGACTTGCGCAGATGCATAAAAAGAAGATGTGATATTGGTGGTTGTTATATGTGCCGTGTAGTAGCGATCATTATCGATCTTAATTCTTGTCACTCAGATGATACACAGAAGATGCTATGACCCCTTTCGTAAAACATGATACAAGAACCTTAAAATTAAAACATCCCTTTCCATCGATTGTGTGGTATGATTTTTTATAATGAGTGAATTATTGTGTTTTTTATGATGAGTTGAATTATAGTGTTTTATTATCTTTTGTCTTCTCTGTCATTTGTGTCTCCCGCTCAGTTTTGTGGCTGGCCGATACATGCCAATAGTTTTTTGGAACTAAATTAGCATTGTTTTAGTTTTCTCTCATACTTCAGTTTTATTTTGTGGTGTCAATCTACTCTACCTTATCTTGTTACTTTAGTTAATTTGGTTATAACTGAAGTACAAGAGACTCAAATACAATATTATGTACCGTCACCCATTTAATATGAGATGTCTTAGTGTTAAAAATAACATAATTATTATCAAAAGTTTGAACTAAGGCCGCAATGGCGGCCTTACTTCAAACTTTTAATAATAAAATGTTACGAATCTAAACTGTAATGACAGTTTATGGAGCAGTATGTCTTTGCGGTTCAGTGAATCGATTTCAGCAAGCCTGGTGGCGGCACACATAGGTAATTTTTGCGATTTTAAACGGTAATAAATAAAAAATATATATGTTGGGAATTTCTTTGGTATGCATCTTATTATAAAAAAGACATTTCTTATAAGCAGTTTTTGTACTAAAACATTTTTTGTTTCAACTCATGCAGATATCGCAGTAGGTTAAACGCAGTGATTATGTTGCTTACTGTTGACTGCGATTTATTCGTAAAATACATGTAGAATAATTTAAGTATTTTAAAAAGAATCTGTGCAAAAGTTTTGACAAATATATCTGTATCCGTAAGCTTAAGGTATGTATTTTTTTATAAAAATAATACTATTAGATTTATATACATATTAGAAGAAAAAAATAATGATTTTATTATGCTTATTCCAAGAACTCATATATTTTTTAATCGTCTGATTTAAAAAGCTTGCAAAACCAGAGGTCAAACCAGGTCAAACTGAATATATTTTTTTCTAATACCTACTATTGTCAGCTTCTTGCTCATACTAAATTTGGGTGCACAACTTTGCCACTTACGTATTTGTTCTATATTTTTGAAAAACATGTCAGTTCGAAAAAGCGAGTTATTTAATGTTTGGTGCCAAGGTAACTCGATAGAAGAAAAGAACGGTGGTGTTTTGACTTTTGTTGTTAATAAATTTTATTTAAATGGCCAAGAAGAAAGTGATGTGTGTAATGAAGTCAAAGAAAAAGTGAGAAATTTTAACGTTTCCGTAAATAAAAAGTGGAAATGCTGTACACGCACCCGAAGCAAATTTGAAACCAAGCACCTTGACTGGCTAAATACTAGTCTCGACTTCTTCGAAAATTTAGACCATTTTAACGAAAATGTACCCACAAGAAGTAAAGGACGTCCATGTAAAAGCTTCGAAGATCTTGGGTATCAGCGAAAACGGCAAAAAATTATGCCTTTAATTAGAAAGCACTCTTTATTGGAGCTAACATTTGCAGCAAGTAAAAGTCTTGAGTTATCGGGACAAAGAACTGCTTCTAAAATCATTAAAGAAGTATCAGAATTATCAAGAAAAGATGCAAGCAAAATAAAAAAAGCTTTAGATAGTCCCCCTTCAAAACCAATAAAATATACTCCAGAAGAAGCACTGAACCTTTTTATTGATGGCCGATTCAATAAGAAAACTGCAACAAGGAGCAAAACGCAGAAATGCAAATATTTATCCAAATTATAATATTCTTCTTGCGGCGAAAAAAAAATGCTTTCCAGACGAAAAAAGCGTGAAAGTGAACGATGTCTGTGTAGAGGATGAATTCCAAGCACTTCTTGACCACACATCGAAGCGGATTTACGAAACGCAAAAAGAAATTTTTCAAAATTTAACGGATTTTTTTTCAAAAAGCGTTATTACTATTCAGTATAAATGGGGTTGCGATGGCAGTGGGGGTCATTCAACCTATAAGCAGCAATTTAATGGAGAAGATACTACCAAAACTGATGCCCATTTATTTTCTATTTGCTTAGTTCCACTGCAAATGACAGCCGATGATGATGGTACTATACTTTGGCAAAATCCTCGGCCATCATCTACAAGATATTGTAGACCAATAAAACTAATTTTTAAGAAAGAAACACCTGATTTATCAAAAAAAGAAATCGCTAACATAGAAGAGCAAATTAATAAAATTCAACCAACAATAACTGATGATCGACAATTGGTTATAAGTCACCTCGTAAAATTAACAATGATTGACGGAAAGATGTTCAGTGTTATAAGTAATTTATCAACACAAACCTGTGGAATCTGTGGTGCCACTCCTAAAATCATGAACGATTTGAACACAATATTTAGTCTACCGGTAGAAGAAAAATTTTATGATTATGGTATTTCTACCCTTCATGCGTGGATAAGGCGTTTGGAATGCTGCTTGCATATTTCTTACAAAATTGTGGTCAAGAAATGGCAAATACGGGAACCAAACGAGAAAGATATGGTCAAAAACGGAAAAGATGAAATAATACAAAAGTTAAAGGAACATTTGAATTTGCTGGTTGACATCCCAAAGCAGGGTTTTGGTACCACTAATGATGGGAACACGGCTCGTAGATTTTTCAGAAATTATGCAATCACAGCTAACATTACAGGTATTTGACATTAGTTTTAATTTAATTTGTATATACTTCATCCATTTATTTTTTTAGACCTTAATGAAAATTTTTTAAAACGCCTTTATACAATTTTGACTACCATGTGCTGTGACTACCATGTGCTGTGGATACGAAATAAAATCACAGGAATTTTCCGAATATTGCAAAAATACAGCAGCACTTTACGTGAACCTATATCCATGGTATAACATGCCTGCGAGTTTGCACAGAATTCTGATACATGGACCTGAAATTATAAAAAAATCACCTCTTCCTATAGGAATGTATTCAGAAGAGGCCTTGGAATCTCGCAATAAGGATTTCCGCAAATATAGGGAATCATATTCTAGAAAATTTTCGCGTGAGATAACAATGAAGGATGTGTTCTGTAGGTTATTAATATCTTCTGATCCCTACATATCCTCACTATCTGAATGTGTAGGTGCTCGATCGAATAAGGACCCTTTGTCACATGATGTAATTAATTTACTTCGAGAACCAAACTTGACGAAAAATATTGTAGAGAGCAGAGACTACAATACTGAAGATAGTGACGATGACGCCGGATCTCATGAAAGTGAAAATTAAAACTTTGTTTTTTTTTTCATAATTGATAACCTAAACTTTTTACTTCTTTCATACAAAGATTTCTTTTTTATGATTTTTTTTAAAGAATAACACTTCTATTTTGATTATAAATTGGTTGTTGCAAATTACTATATTTTAGTGTTATTAATTTAAAAATATATACTGTCATTTAGAATTGTCTTTTTTGCCTTTTTTACTTGTCTAAATGTTAAATAGATCCCTAAGAAGGCATTTGGATTTATTACCGTCTAAAATCGCAAAAATGACCTATGTGCGGCAGTAATTAGATGTTGTGCTTGCGATACGATGCTTCGGGTTGCCTCCGGGTTCGATTCCCGTCAGTGGCGAGCATTTTAAATTTTTTTTTAAAGGTTATGTTTGTTTCGTTTTTTTTTTTTAATTTGGGTTAGTTTAGGTTAATGTTTGGTTGCGCCCCGGAGCGAGCGATGGGCCATACGTGAAGTTAACAGTATTAACTACAAACCGCTGTTTGAAGACGCTTGTTTTTAAAAGACGCCTCTCATCCTTTCCGAACTTCTACCATAGTCTTTGAAGCCTTCGGAAAATACTTGCCCTGCAAAAGTATTTATTACATTCCGTACCTGTATTTGGCACCGAATTACATTCCGTACATGATTTTCGCATCCGCGCGTTGATTGGCTAGAAGTTCAAATTTTGAATGGCTTGATAAAATAACAACCCTAGGTGCCAAATGCATGTTTGGTTTGTTTGAATTAATTTTTGTCCTTGGCTTTGGCATTTTTAATTCTTAATAATTTTTTGGCTCCCGGATTCGTTGTGAGATATTTTATGGAATGATTTAGATAGGTTTGAAACTTTTTCAAATGTATTTGAGACCAGGCAGATTAATTTATCGTTTTATACAATTAAATTATTCAGCATGCAGTAATCGTTGTCCATAAGATCCCTCTTTCGACAATAAATCATACTTTACTTTGATAATTTAGACTAAGAACAACAGTCGCAAATAATCGATCGGATGTCCGCATTACTTCAAAATTAATTCGATATACATATCAAAAATCATTTTAAGTCCATCATAATTATCAGAGCACATATGTGATGTGCCAGATGTTATGATGACACACTATTGTACATCTTTTATATAACTTTCGCGTCTTTAATATGTATGTTTCAACAAATGTTACTTTTTCGGACAAATTAATATGAATGAAAATTGTAAAAGATATTGACACATTAAAAGATTCTACAAAAGGCAATGATAAAAAATTAAGTGTCCCTAATCTTATATAAATTACAGTGGCACGTAGAATCCGGCTATATTGGATCGTGTATTATTGAGAAGCTAATAGATAAAATACCTTGATATGGAGTGTAATATTTCTGGAAAAACAGTTCTTTTGCTGTATCCGGAAACAAGGTTACCAAATGGTTTAAATCAGCAATTCTGTCAGCGAGGGATCGTACAGAGAAGTCCTTGGCGGTAAATGGTTGTAAGCTGAATACTTCTTGGGTCTCTGGAAAAGAAAAATAGATGCAGTATTTCATTTTAAGTACAACTGAAACTGACACACCTCAGGTGACCCTGAGTATCTTCTGACGTATGCTAGGTAGGGTCAGCAAGTATAGCATACAAACACCACAGCATTACAATATTGCAATTATCATGTCAAACACTAGGTTAAGTGCCTCCTATATTTCTTATGAGTTTCATTGAAAACCGATTACCTTAACGAATTTCAACAGTTTTTCTGAACGAACCTGCCTAAAACTTGTTCTTGAATGACTTTGTACCACTTTATGATGTTATCTAATTGCATTTGTATTATTATCATTATTATTAGCCAAAGCTACAACTCAAAAGCCTTCCACTGTTGTTGTAGCAAGTTCCCGCGATTCTAACTATATAGGACACAAACTAATTTATTGTTCACCTTTTGCATATGTTGATAAATTAATAGCAGAATTTAATTCGAAATCTGGTTTTTAATGTGTGTTATTATTACTCACATTAAACTCAAGGCCATAGTATTGATTGATTATGGCAATATTATTAAGCGGTTTCCGAACTACCGTGTTTATAATATACGATTTTATTTATATTTCTAGATTTTTTATTATAACAAAAAAAATCTTACCTGATACCCATGCAATTGTGATCCCTCCGAGTTCACTATCTGAGAATCTTAGAAGGAAAGTGCCAGCTTGACAAGTTGAAAGCATTTCTTCTGCTTGCTTCTTCTTTACAAAACCCATAATTGCTCTAAAAAAACATCATTTATCACAAATTTAGTAATAACAAACATAAAATGAATGAATGGGATATGTAACAGCACAATGGTATTCTCTCAATATGCTATAATTACCAACTGAACAGAATACGCTGTCAAGCTATAAGTAGAACTTAGAACAAAATCATAACGTAGGAGTCAACTGGTTCGGATGTCCTTAAAGGATGTTTGGAGGCTTTCTTGACACCTTTACTATATACCTTCAATTTATGCATTGACACTTGTGTATCCCGGAAAAATGGAAAAAGGTTAGGGTTAGTCCAGTCTTCAAGAAGGGGAATAACAGAATATTCAAAATTACAGGCCAATAAGCATATTATCAGCCCTGGCTAATGTCTTTGAATCTCTTATATATAGGCAGATGTATGGCTTTGTGTCGGGTAAACTCTCGATTCATCAACACGGATTTTTAAAGAAGAGATCAACTACTAGCAACTTGATTAATGTTACCCAGTACATTTCTGATGTTTTGGGTAGTCGAGGTCAGGTTGAAGTTGTATACACTGACTTTATGAAAGGTTTCGACACAGTTTCTCATTCAATTTTACTGAGGAGACTTGGTAATGAGTTTGACTTGAATGATTCTGTTGTGAATTTTTTTGAGTCGTATTTGAATAACCGGACACAATACGTGAGAAACTTCGGGCATTCAAATTCAAAATATCTTTTATTCAAAAAATTGTAAACAAACACCTAGGGCTTAAATTACAATTGAATAATAAGCGTCAAGAAAAATATGTCAGCTACCAAGCTATTAACCTAAACAAAATAAAATAAAAAAAAAATGTGTCAAAACACCACTAACAGTATCAAAATGTACACAAAAAAAACTTATGTTACTTAACACCATGAACAATTATTTTCAACACAATTTCACACAGAATAAAAAAGAAAACATACACTGTTAAAACACTACTCTACTCTATACTCTAAAAACTCTTTAACTGTATATGGCTCCAAGTCAATTAAAATTTTGCTAATTTTTCTTTTATATCTGTATGTTAAAATTTTGCTCCGCTTTTATAATATCAGGCATCCTATTGAAAAATTTTACACAAGAGTAAGTGGGTCCTCTTTCTGTTGCAGAGAGTCTATGCATTGGCACATTTAGGCCCACATACCTTGTTGGAATATTATGCTGTG
>MU187320.1:58134-76445 GCA_016904865.1 Pissodes strobi | reverse complement strand
CAGCAGCAGCGTACATAGTTATAGATCATTTATTGCGTAATTCTATAAATGTTAACGTTGTCTCCTGTTCCCATTCCATCTTTACACTGGTTAAAATTCAAGTAAATATGCAAAACGTTCTGATGATACGCGGTCCCGTCCAGACTTGTCGAACCAAGCGGCATAGCATCCCTTTGATGCGACGCCAAAAGACCGACATGACATGGAACGCAGTGATGACACGCGGTAAACGCGGCGATGTCACGCGTTGCGGTTACGGAGTACCGTCCAGACTGTACGCGACGAGGTTCGCGGCGGTGTCACGATACGTGGTCTTGTCACAGGTCTGGACGCACCTTAATACTACATTTTCCGCGCATCAGCCATATAATTTTTCAGTTTTTTCAACACGTGATTTCTCAGCTTCTATTTCTTATCAACATACGATCGTGATGTAGGTAGATGAAAAAGTATGTTGAATGATTTATTATAGTCGGAGTGTAAGAAACTCAGCCGTTATTTCCGAAATGACGAAGTTTCGTCATCAAATTATAATTGATTTTTTATGGCCAGTAGGCTGGTTGGCCAATGTTTGCCTTTAGACCCGTTTGGCAAGTTGTATATGGACTGCCTTGCTAAGCATAACGTTAAAAGGATCTTATTGACTTATTTCCTCTTATTCTGATATTTCAGAGATAAAAAATAACTTTTAATCTAGTAACGGGGGATTAATTATAAAGTTCTTAAATATGCACTTGGAATTAATTAAAGTAGTCTTAAAGAATACAACGGAACAAGACGAATAAGTCCACTTAAGCCATTGTCTGCGAATATCTAACGAACCATTTTATAGGGCACAGCAAAAAGTTTAAAGTTTTAAACTGGGTTCAACTTAGGGAGTCGACTCTTTTTCTGCCTTTTGTAGAAATATTAAACGGACCCGTCGAAAAAGTTTTTCAGCACACTTTTTTACATGTTCTCATACAGAAGACATTTAACATGTTATACTTTAGGTCTCAATTGAATTGGTATTTAGAACTTTCGGAAAAATGCACTATAACACAGTTTTATCTTTAATACCGGAACGCAATTTACACACTCCATGCGCACTTGAGCATTCACAAGGAAATTAATACTGCTGCTATTTTTAGACTGTATTTATAGGTTTTTACTACATAAATTTTTTACACTATTTTTCTAGCCTCACCAATTTCGAAAAACTTTTGATACTTGATTCCTTACTAATTATTATGCTAAAACTTAGTTTAATATTTTTTAATTATTAATCGATGTACGATACTTATTATTTATCGGTCCTATGTAATCTTAATTATTTTATTACATATTTATTTTAACTTTCAGGATTGTGTTTTTATCGACTTTGTATTACACATTCCTATTTGCCTATTTATATAATTTCAAATAAATATCCTACGTTGCGTAATTAATTTCGTTTTTCCAAAAAGTACCTACGTTATAGTTAGTATAACGGATATATCGGTTAAAAAAGGCAAAGGTTGTACACATGCTAAGTATACCACCTGAAGAAATAAAGTGTAACGTTTTAAATTTCGTATAAAAATTAGCATGAATCTGGTTCATGTTAGACACATTGGGTATGTGTCTTCGTCGCCAAGTAATGTTTCCGAATATTTAATCGAATTTCGACATTACTGCGCCATCTATCAGTTATACTGTTAAACGCAGTAAATAGCTAACATAATGCCTGCTTTATTATTCTCGATTCCGGACAGCAATTCATACCGCATCCGTGGTATGGAGTGTTGTCACAAAATAATAATCCAATATAACGTCAGTATTAATTGGTTAACTACTTGTTCTAGCATTATTGTTACAGTTTATTAATTTATTTAATTATCCTTGGTAGCCAGTTAGGATAATTTTTTGTTTATTTTCTTATTTGGTCTCGAAACACGTATTTAAATGTGCAAAATTTCACGCTGAGCAGTGTTAGTTTGGGTTGGTGCTTGTTTAGTGATAGTGGGTTTAGCATGCTTTTAAAGTCTTTTTGACGGAAAACTAGGGCGAGGGAGTTCGGTTATGTCACTTTTATTCGATCATTAGGTAGGGGAGACCGGGGCTAGTTGGCGCACCGGGTAAGTTGACGCACCCCAATTTTCTTCAAACCAAAACATCTGACAACACTATAACCCCACATGTTCTTTGGCCGAGATCGTTGCGCTCTCGCGAACGTCGTTTTCAGTTCGTCTCTATCATTCGTAGAGTGTGTGTTACAGAAATTCGATTTTTTGCTCTCGTAAGTAAATATTTAGTAAGTAAAAGATTTTATCATAAAACTTTTATTTTTAAAGATATCAAAATAATTTTTTTTGCATTAGAACGCTCAAACCCTCTCCTATAAAATACGTTTATCAAATTTTCATTATATTGAAAACTTTTTGTTCAATATGCACAAAAGCCCAAAATTGTACCCTGGGGTTAGTTAACGCACTCCAGTCGGGGCTAGTTGACGCATAGGTTCTTATGTAAATTAACTAGTTAATACTATTATTTAACTAATTTTAGCCCTATGCGGAACTATAAACGATAAACCCGATGTTTTTTTGTCTGTCCAAACTGCGAAAGCGATTAGATGGTCTTAGTTTAAGTAAGATGTTACCTACGTTTCAATATTTTTATTCAGAGTTAATGTTTTTATTTTATGTTTTAGTATTTTTTCTAAGAATTATCGTTTCCGTTTTTTTTTTGTTTTACGATTTACGTATCACTATATAATGAAAATTAATGTTTCACTTTTTTTAGCATCTTTATGCCAATGTTTTGACGCTTTTAGTTCTAGTGCTGTAATCTTTTCAAGGATTATTAATCCTGTATTTAGTTGTTGAGTATTTTTGTTCTGACGTTTTTACCCCTGGTTTTCATACTTTATTAAGGATTATTCATCATCTATTTAGTTGTTAAGTATTTTTTGTTTATAAACTGGAAATATACATCTTTATAGCATTATTTGTTATTTCGCCAACTTACCCTGGGTATTTCGTCAACAAATCCCGGAATGGGGTAGGTTGACGCACCCTGACAATTTTTCTTCAACATTTTTTTGTACCCAAAATAGGAAGTTTTGGATTCATTTTTTAATCACAATGGGTAAACAAACCCTTGAGCTTCCCGGGAAAATTTCAAGCATAGGTCTAAATTGTTTAAGTTTGTCTCCAGTCTCAAAAATCAAAAAAGTGCGTCAACTAGCCCCGGTTTCCCCTAGGTGTGGTTGATAGCTGCGTATCTCTAAATAGGTCCTTGTGTGCCTTGTCTTTGGTTACCTGTGTGTATTTATGATAAATTAGTTATAAGAAATCTAATTTTCTACGTCGAAAAAATTTTACCTACTGGATTGGAGACACGCATATACAGTAGGTGTTCCACACACCCATAAAACCTTCTTTATTAGCCTAACGCATTGAATTAAGGATTCTTTCATCTTACTTGTCTTTATCTTTACCTACTAGCTGATTGCTAGCTTGCGTGCTTGTGATGCTCATAATTTTCTCACCTTACTAAGCTAACCACCTGTGACAAGTATTCAGTGGATACTGTTGGTGTAGCTCCTATTTTACGTTTACCACAGTCTACTAGTATTGATACTCAGACTTGGGCATGTGGTAGAATCCGTGCTCAGTTGAGAGCCGATAGACTCAGTTAAGCCTAACCTATTTTATTTATTCCATTGTATGTGAACATCCTACTGCAATATTTAATTTTGATAAATAAATAACGGCATTCTTATTAAAGTTAATCTGATTCGTAATTGTAGCAACGCCTGTCAGACACTCACGGCAGACAGCAAGAGCGCACCCATTCGTCGCACAACTGGAAACATCTAGAACATCACTTTACAAGGACTCCTATGTCTGGCGTACTACATCACTGTGGAACCCATCCCCAGGAATCTGTTTTCCTCTAATTAGAACTTACAACGATTCAAGAACCGTGTGAATCAACATCTTTGTACACACATCCCTCATCGAGTGGCCATAATATCTCCCCTTAGTGTATGTGCCATTGCCATAAAAACTGTGACTTCATCACACTACAATTTTAAGGGTTATATATAAAATTGTAATAACTAGTCAGGTTTAAATTTTAATGAATAAGAAACGGTTATTATGATAAGACATTAATTAGGATTCATAGGAAACATTAGTTTTTATTTATATTATCAATGGACAAAAAAAAAATAAAAGGGTTTTTTATATCGATTCCTATGCTTTGTAAAAGACTGGCATGCGACCTTTCACAGATATGATGCTCCTGACCTTTTATAACTTGACATATATTTTAAGTGTTTAACCATATTGGAATAGACTTTTCCGGACAAGCATGAGTGCGATATTGTGCCTTATTCAAAAGAAGTATTTTCATCAAGCAATTTGCTTGGCCTTTTGTTTCGGTGTCGCATAATATAGGTTTGTAATTGACGTTGCAATTGACCCTCAGAACAAAGCACTGTTGACCCTTATAATTATAACAGTAGGTGCCACAATTTACTGGTATAATAATTTGTATATGCACCCCCAGAGTAAACAATGCGGAAAGTTCCATGATCCTTCTAAATCTTTTGCAATAGATTTCCATTGTTTTGGAAAACTTGCAAAAGAGGAAAATTTGGGATAAAAAATAAAATAATTTTGTTACTTGCTTTTTCCTTATTAAACTCGTCATTTAAATTCATTTTAATGCCGTTTGTAAGTCTTATGAGAATAAAGATACATTAATTCTGTCATTAATAGACCAGCAGCAGTTGGAATCACCACATTTAAATTTGTCTGAAAAGGAGCCAACTGTGGGCCCCTATAGTTCACACATCACAGCACAATGGCGATAAGGTGAATTATGACATCCATCAAATACCGAATGCTAATACTCTAATGCTCTATCGTCTCGTTAGTACGTGGATTTCTTGGCTATATTACAAAGTCTCAGTGGCCCTATGTTTGGGTTTTTTAGAATAATTTATCCAGTGGCTAAAATATTTTGATAGAAAATACAAGTTAATTTGAACATTTGGTTTATTCTGTTAGTGTTGCTGAATCTCATGTCACAAGAAATAATAAAATATTATTTAAACTTTAACACCTGTAAATACTTTAGTCTTGATTCGACTACATTTAAACCAATGTTTCCAATACGCCCCATCTTCATTGTACTTACTAGGTTTTTGTCTACGGCTCTGCTCCATACCATCGCGAAATTTTAATAACATTCCCATTAAAACTAAATAAAATTGATTTATGTGTAAAGTGATTGTTAATTAAAATATTTTGCAGAAGAGAGTATAAAAATTAAATTATGACTACAAGTAATTCAAAGAAAACATTATATTCGCTATTTCAGATACGACTACTCTTCTAAGGATATAGCTACACATTTTATGATCTGATAAGTCCTAGAACCACTCCTTTGAAGGCTGAATGATGTTTTTAATCTATTAATTAATTAGAGCAGTGTTTATCTTTGATTTTGTCGTTAATTAAGGTTTAATCGATTGAAAAGGTGGCATGGCATCAGGATTAGCTTAACGTCACTAACAGCATCATTTATTTATTTTTCTCATACGCTCCCAAAAATAGCTATTTTACGGACTCATTTGAGTCCGTAAAATGCTTCTTTTTAGGCCTAGTCCCTAAAAGTCGTCATGGCAACCTTTACGGACTATTCCAAAATCCCTGAATATGTCTAAATGTCAAATTTCGAATGACATGACAAAATTGTCAAATAGTTGCTACGATATCAAATTCTAAGCTAACTTTGTCGTACATTATGATTTCAAAAATTATGGTAAATTTGCAAATTTAGGCGTTCTGAAGAATTGTAAGAAACGTATAAATAAAAATTAAATTTTGAGAGCGTATGACAAAAAATAGTGTTTGTCACACGTACCTAAATGAAGTTTTTCAGGACTCATCTGCTATTCCGGAAACAGCAATGATTCGTCCTGAAAAACTCCATTTTAGGTACTTGTAATAAAAATAACTATTTTCGGGTTATTAAACATAACCGAAAAATTCTGTTTTCATTATGGATCTAGATGAGTTGAATTATTTATATGAAAACATTGATGGGGAAGAAAAATTACTGGAAATATCCATCATAACCCGCAAGTTTATAACAAAAAAAGATCCCCACTTACATTTTGCATTTGAAAGAGGATTTTTGTCAGATACTATGAATTAAAAAAGTCATTAAAGCCAATACCATATCAGCTATTAATTCCTGACATTTGAAATACTTATTATATTTTTTGAAAATACATTGTTTTCATAAAACGTGCTTATTATTATTTTATTTTTCCTTTGCGTATTTTGTAACGCGATGAGTTAACTGCTTAACAACCGGCGGTTAGGCGAAGGCGCCACGAAATTTTGTAATAATTTTCTATTAAGAATATATCAATGATTTTTAAGCATTGAATTTAGGGTACTAAAATTTAGAAAAATATCCTACCTACGAATAATGAAGAAATTAGTTATTAATTAATAAAATATCGTTAAGAAATGATACTAGATGGCATAAAAGATAATAAACGATAAAAAGGCATTTAACGGTAGTTTCGATAAAGATAAGGTATGCAATTATATAGCCTACAGTAAGTTACAGTAAGTGTGTAGCATTCAAGTAAACGTACGTAATACAAAAAGTAAATCACATAATTGCAATGATATTAGAAAGACATTTGCCAACCTCAGAAGAAATTACATAAACTCAACTTGACCTTGACTTCAGCCTACCAAAAACATCAAAGATAATATTTAAACTATTTAAATATTAAGTATATCTTTAGACCAAACGAGTACAATTGAAAATTAATCACGTCTCAAACCTAATTGAGATTATGGTATCATACTTAGAATCATAAAAAATCTTTAAAATAAGTATCACTAAATTTATAACATCAACCTCTAATCTTAAGTTCAAATTAATTTTTTCAGCATCTTTTTTTTTAAATATTCTTAACTAAAATCTGAATTTTTTAAGTTCTGGCTAAGTAACAGCTAATTACAACTCATTAGGGAGTTTTTAAGCCGCTTATTTAACGTTCGAATCACGTTATCGGTTATTGTGCTCATGCGCAGTAGCGAAAAAATAACCGAAACCGTAAATAAGCGATAGCGTCTTACGTTAATTGCGACCCAGTAACGTTCGCCTAATAACGGATAATAGTCTAAGCGATGTTGTCGCCTTCTACATTTTTAGGTTTATATCTGAGTATTAAAACACTATAAAACCAATGGTGTTACAAAATATTATTTCTGTATTATGTAAATTTAAGTTTTGAATACGCTTTTATTCCTTTTAACGTAAAAATCCTATTTAAAGTTGGATAAGCTTAGTAAATTTGGCATCGTAGCGAACCTATATGACTATTGTGTTGGTACAACTGATTTGTGTGCTTTGTTGCAGTTTGCAGTGTATGAACTTAACCTGACTTTTCATTAGTGTTTTTGCGGTTTAGTTAAAAATATTTGAAATTTGAATTTTATCTCTCAGATAATATAATCAGTATTGCTCATATAATGGATCAAATTGCAAAAAAACGTTTACGTTTTACCGACCACGACGATATCACCCTTTTACGGGAGGTCTTGGGGCAGAACCCCTTTGAAAATCTCGCAGTATGGGCTATTATACAAGAAAACATGCTATCTGTGACTAAAAAAAACTTTTCTGTGAGGACACTTAAAGAACATTTGGAATTGCTTATAAAATTATGGCTGAAGGAATTTAAAAATTTAAAAAATCTGTAAGTAAACTTTTTGTTTTGTACTAAGAAAAATCCTATCTTGTTTCCATGTTTTTTTTTTTCAGATCTGGAATAGAAGTGGCATATACAGAGAAGGACACGTTATGCCAAAGCATTCATGAACTAATGTGTGGCCAAGAAGAAGAAAAGAAAGCCAAAAAAAAGGTCCATCTTTCAAAAAAGTTAGGTCTGGAAGCACGTGACCAATTTGCCTCCACATCAAAAAATATTGAAGATGAATATGAACTAGCAACTCATGATCGTAAGTAGGGAATATAAAACATTTTAATGCTCGTATGCACCAATTTAGGTCTTAATCATGATAATCTAACTGCGCCTAATTATAATCTATTAACACGTTGACTGTCCATACTGCCATGTAACGTGTTCCGCGTTAGGTCCACTTAAGCCAGAAAAAAAAACCTACATTAAATCATATATTTACTGAATTCTTTTGGTGGTACGTCCTGTGACCTATATATGAGTCACAATAATGTAGTATAGAAACATTAGCCTGTACTTAAAAGTTCCTATAATAATAGCTCCCCGTATAGGGAAGTCCAAGAGGGATGCGCCACATCTAAATCTTTGCAACGCGTGACCCATATATGGTTCATGGACTCTGCAAACTCAGGGGCTGTGAACCATAGGTGGGTCACGGGACAGTCAACATGTTAATTATGTAGTTGAAAATACTTGGTGCATAAGGATTTTTGAATCTCAAATCAATTGCTTAAGTTTAATTAAGTAACGTTGGTGCATACATGAACCAGACTTTTATTCAAATGTTTAAATCATACCTTATTATAATATTTTAAACTGATATTTTTTAGCATCAGTTGAGGCGCCTCTACACTTAGGAGGAGAAGAAGAAATTTTAACAGAACACAATTATTATAAGAGCAACCTTCTTGAAGATA
Source organism: Pissodes strobi (assembly GCA_016904865.1). Classification (NCBI taxonomy): domain Eukaryota; kingdom Metazoa; phylum Arthropoda; class Insecta; order Coleoptera; family Curculionidae; genus Pissodes; species Pissodes strobi. Next base: position 67,766 of record MU187320.1, on the reverse strand, counting down.
GAGGCTCGGATATAAATAAGGGTAATATTGTTCTCCTTCAGAAATATTTTGTTTATATGTGAAATATCAGTTTTGATTATAGTATTTATTATTTAGGTCAAAATATCTCATTACCAGAACCGTCATTGCCTACAGTAAGCACATCCCGAGGTACATCCAATAACCCCAAAGCATCCAGAGTACTAGGTTAGTAGAAAGTGGAAATTGGCATAATCATACACAATAGCAGGCATTGATACCAAATGATATAATCTGCTTTTTTTCCTACTTAGGTCCGATAAAATGTAGGAAAAGGAAAATAAATGTACAAAGACAAGGGCTGGCCTATTTGGAAGCATACGATAAGGAACAAAGTGAAAACAAACAAAAACAAATTGACCTGGAAGAAAGGAGATTGGCGTTAGAGGAGAGGAAAATAGCCCTTATGGAGAAGCAAATAGCCATTACCGACTTTGGAATTAAAAAACATTTCGAGCTACAAGAAAAAAGATTACATTTGGAAATTGAACAAAGAAAAGACCTACTGAGCATCATCGAGAGACAAGAAAGATTAATTCATTGCCTCCTAAATAAAAATAATTGTTAGACAAAGAATGATTATAATTACTTAATATAATAAAAATTGAATGAATTAATGTTTTTATTTAATAATAAAGTCTCAAAACAAGGTTAAAAAAGTTTCAATTTTTTGGCTCTAGTGTAGTTACAAAAAATCTGATAGAATTCGTCACAAAAATATAGATTATACTAGATAATAATTTTCTTCTTATTCTTTATAATTTTGATTAGGGTCAAATAAAACAAACAATTATTACCAAGTCAAAAAATGCCTAGATTTAATTATTATATTAGTACATACTGTTATGCTTTACATGTTTATATGAAGGTATACTTCTAGAGGGACAGGCCTTATATTAAAAAACATAGACGTTTGATTGCCATACAGGCAGCTGTGGCAGTTTGTTAAGATTGTGGCAGTCTTGTACATAGCTTCGATATCCTGTAATAACAGTTTTTGGTTCTTTTTATAGTCCAAAAACGCAAATTCTGCAATTATTTTGCTAAAGCTCCATTCTACAGCTTCTCTTACTACAGACATTGAAGCATTAAAATTGTCTTGATCTTCATTGACACCATGACCAGGATATGGACACAAGAGCAATTCTCTGATACCATATGCCTGGTCACCATAAATTACAAAATTGTTTCGGTCAGGAAATCTCGTTTTGGCTTCTAATTGTTGATAAAAACCGGACTCTCTGAAGATACCTGCATCATGTCTTCTTCCCTCAAAGGCCCCAAGCTCACTTACAGTGATACCATCTGGTGTAACTACAGATTGGTACTTTACACAGTGAAGCCGCTTGTGACCTGAATAATAGTTTTCTTGTTCAATTGAAGGACGGCAGATAGGTCTCACTGTGCCATCAATAAAACCCCAACAATTAGGCACCCTTGCACCTTTAGCAGCAATGACCTACAATTCAAGTTTATATTTAAATTGATGTTTAAATATTTTTTTGTCTTTATTATTACTTACTTGCGCATATTGTTGAAGCCTATTTTGATTTAACCAGTTGAGGCTATTTAAATCTTCTAGAAGAGGTCTGAATTCATTATATATGTGTGTATTCACAAATTTTATTATGTCAGAAAGGGCTGAAGAAGACCTATGAAAAAGATGTTCCAAGTCGCAAAGTCGATTAGGATATGCTAACCGTCTTAGCAACATGCATAACCCCTCAATACCTAGAAAAAGTTAAGTTGTGATTAATTACATAAAAAGTAAAACTATTTATTTACCTGTTGCTTGATATCCAGATTGCGTGGTAATTCGTTCTGGTATACGTAAGGCTCGACATAGTCTAGGTATGTGCTCTTCCTCAAATCTAAAGTTAAGTTTTACACATTTAGCCTCCATATCTCCTAAATTAAAGACTGGTCGCGGAGGGGCGTTTTCTTCTTGGATATTACCGAATATATCGTGCAAAATTATGCCTCTGATTAAATTATGATCAATTTCATCCGCATTTCTGCCTTGGATAATATTTTGTAGAATATTATCCATTATTGTCTTTATTAAGAAACAATAAAAATTTAAAATCAAAGCCACGAAAATCCAACAGTAAACTCAACAAAACATAAAAGTGGGGTTAACGTGCCAGTAACACACACGTTAGAAGTTAACGTTATTTAGATGGCTTAAAATATCATTTTCCTTGGCTATCCTTTATTTACGGAGCATTGCACTGCGCATGCTCACAATAACTGACACGTTAATTACGGCACGTAAAATAGACGGCTTAAAAACTCCCTATTAAATAAATATTAATCCCCTAAATGAAAAAGCATTCATAAATTAATCCCATGGCAGCGATACTATCAGTGGACAAATAAAAAGTTAAAAAACTAAATTAAATTAACTTAAAATAACCTGTGAAGAAATTATATATTCAATGAAGACATGCAAGGGAAACCGATTTGAGCTCAATTCGTTAATCTGCTTCTGGACAAAAACCGAAAGTTGTAGTTTTATAAGACAGTCTACTGCCATAAAGTTTACGCTAAATTACAGTAAGTGTGTAGAATTTAAATAAATATACCTAATACAAGAAGTAATTCAGGTATTTACAATAATATTAGCAAGACATTTGCTAACCAAGATAATATCCCATACAGCAATGAAAAGTTTTGTTATTAATTAATAAAATTTCGTTAAGAAACGGTACTAGATAGCATAAAAGATAATAAAAGATAAAAAACTATTTAAGGGTACTTTCGAAAAAGGTAAGGTAAGCAATTAAATGGCTTAAAATATTACGTACGTAATACAAAAAGTAAATCACATAATTGCAATGATATTAGAAAAACATTTGCCAATCAAGATAATATAGGATACGGTCCTGAAGAAATTTGGCATTAATTAATCAAATAGCGGTAAATCGGTAATAGATAGGATAAAGATTATAAACAATAAACATCCATTTAACGTTAGTTCCGATAAAGTAAGATAAGTAGTAAGTAAGTAATTATACATATAGTGCCTCCTTTAAATCATTTTCATATGAAGGTCGTACGGAAATGGAATTCACTGGCAGTGGTTCTTGGCTATTCCCTCACTCATACGGCAAATTATCTGGCCACTGGCTGCAATTAGTGCTTTGCTACGTCATGTGAAGCTGCACTTCACGCCGTGTGGGTCAAAATCAGCTCAACAAAAGGAGGCTCAAATTGGCAGCAGCGAACCTGAATGAAATATTTGTGACGGGGTGCTGGCTAATTTATATCATGATAAATTATTAGGAATACTGGACGATAATGCCTCGACTTTGAAAAATTGTCTCTTCTCTCCACACGTTTATCGGTCGGAATGGAACAACCCCAAATCAATTGCAAAAATATATTTTAGACATCCGTCAAGAGAATGGTCGAATATGAGAGACCACCACAGAACACTTCGGAACTGTATCATCCTAAATATTCCAAAGTATGAAATAGTTAATATTTCAAATTTTAGGATATAAATTCCAAGTTCAAAATAGGTATGTTAAGTAATTTATTAAAACACTAGTTTTTGATTTTCGCAATTTTGGTCTATTAAAACCTCATGACAGTTGTTTCGTTACACAGTACCTTCTTCGGATGATGAGCATTTTAAACTAAATATTATAATGCTAGAAAACTACCTGCTTATAACCATAAGTGGGTGGTGTTCGGTGAAAAGCAAACTCCATAAACATAATCATAATACTTTCCCTGAAAAGAAATGCCGCCATAAAGTCTATTTTAAGTTAATTTAGCAGGCTACAGTTCTGAGTATCCAGGACGCTGCAATTGTTTCCTGGGTAACGGCGGAACGAACAATAATTATTATTTTTGACATCTTTTCGGTCGCTTTTTTAGAATTGTCGGGCGATTTATACTAATGTATTTAAATTAATATTTTGCACAGTTCTCTGAGAGAATTTTAATTGTTTAGTCTAACAGTTATTAACAATATACGGCTGACGAACGCGACATATGCTGTTATTATTTAATGTTTGCACTATAACCTCAAGAAAGTCACAATATCGGCAAGTAAATAGTAAATACATTCCTCTGTGCCGATTGTGAGAAAGTGGACCTACCTCAGCCCTTCATAATGGTCCTTCGACGCTGGATACATGGTACAAGCCCGATTACCACTAAATTGAGAGTCGTCTTTGACGCCTCCGCCAAATCTTCATCTGGTGTATCTCTTAATGATTCTTTAAAGATTGGCCCAAACGTTCAAAGTGATTTGGTCTCCATCCTCATTCGATTTCGTCAGCATGATTACGTGTTGACAGGAGATATTGCAGAGATGTATCGTCAGGTGTTGATAGATCCCAACCAACGTAATCTGCAAAGAATTGTCTGGCGTGATAACCCCGATTCTGAACTTTGTCATTTTAAATTAAATACCATAACGTATGGTACAGCCAGTGCATCTTTTTTGGCCACACGTTGTCTCAAACAAATCTCGTTAGACAAACAGTTTGAACATCCTACAGAAAGCCATATTATAGCCAATAATATTTACGTGGACGACGTGATTTCGGGAAGCCATTCATTAGAAAGCCTTTTGAATATTCGAAATAACCTTATCAAGATATTTAAAGAGTATGGCTTTGACTTGCGAAAATTTGCCGCAAATGATCCATTTTTACCTACTAATTTATATGGGGAAAATTCTATTGAGTTTTCCATTAACGATGCCCAAAGTTCTAAAACATTGGGCATATTATGGAAACCACAGTCTGATGAATTAGTTTATAACTCAAACATAAACCCTAATCCTAGTATAATTACTAAACGATTCATGTTGTCGGATATTTCCCAAATATTTGACCCTCTGGGATTGTTGTGTCATATGATCCAAGCCAAATGTGTCCTTCAAAAATTATGGCTATTGAAAATATCTCGGGATGAACCCGTACCAAAGGAAGTCTGCCAGAAAAGGACAGATTTTAGTATGCAACTTTGTTCTGCAAGCACCATAAAAATTTCTCGACAAGTTATTCTTAAAAACTCCAACAAAATTCAAATCCATGGTTTTTCTGACGCTTCTGTATCTGCCTATGGTGCATGTATATACGTTTGCTCCAAAAACAACAATGGCAAGACAGCTAGTAAAATTCTTTGCGCCAAATCTCGTGTTGCGCCTTTAAAGGCAGCTTCACTACCTCGGTTAGAACTTTGCGGCTCACTTTTACTGGCTAAACTCATGAAGAAAATTTTAGAAACGTTAGATGTCAAGGTTACTGATTTATTTTATTGGACAGATTCCTCGATTGTACTCTCATGGTTATGCTTAGAGCCGCGTAATTTAAAAACATTTGTTTGCAATCGAGTAGCTGAGATACAGCAATTATCGGACACTGATAAATGGTATCATATTCCATCATCTTAGAACCCTGCGGATCTGATTTCCAGAGGAGTTAGTCCTCATGACTTAAAAAATAGTGAACTCTGGTGGCATGGTCCTAGTTTCCTGTCAAAACCTAGTCATACCTGGCTTACTGGCAACCATATTAGTAGTTTTGCACGTAAAGTGAATAACGATAATCACACGGAAATTCCCGAATTTAATCCAAAGCAATTATGCTTAATTTCAAATATATCATCTCAGGTTTTAAATAAGATTATAGCCAAATGTTCAAGCTTCACAAAACTTATAAATATTATATCATACTGTTACCGTTTTACTAAAAATTGCAAAATACCCAAAGCTTTAAGAAAAACCGGTCGTATTCAACCAGCCAAATTTAATCAGACTCTGTGCGCTGTTGTCAAATTGATTCAAAGGGAACATTTTTTGGAAGATATTCAGCGAATCCAGAAGAATCAAATTGATCGGCCTTCTAGTCGTTTAAGTACCTTAAATCCTTTCCTAGATGAAGACGGAATTTTATGAGTAGGAGGTAGACTAAGACATGCCAAACTTAAATTCAACTACAAACATCCCATACTATTGCCTCATAACGCTGCATTCACTAAGTTAATAATCAATTATGAACATATAAGGAATCTCCATCCTGGTGCTCATGCGACCCTGTCTTTTGTGCGCCAGAGATTTTTGCCTTTAAATGGGAAAATTTTGGTAAAAGGTATTATACGTAAGTGTATGCCATGCTTTAAGGCTAATCCAAGGCCACTCCAGGCTCAGATGGGTAATTTACCTAATCAAAGAGTGACACCTTCATTTCCCTTTTCTACCACAGGTGTAGATTACGCTGCTGGTCCGTTTCTACTTAAGGATTCCAAATTTCGAAATAAAAAATACATTAAGGGATACTTATGCCTTTTTGTTTGTTTTTGCACGAAAGCAGTGCATATAGAACTGGCTACAGAACTCACAACTCAATCGTTCATAGCTGCCTTTAAGCGGTTTACTGCTCGTCGCGGTTTTTGCCAAACCTTAGTTTCCGACAATGGAACAAATTTTATAGGCGCCAATAATGAGTTTAAGGCAATTTATGACGTATTGAATGATAGCAAGTTTCAAGGCTTTTTAGAAAATACTAAAATGCAATGGCTCTTTATTCCCTCACGGTCACCCCATTTTGGAGGCATATGGGAGGCAGCGGTTAAATCATGTAAACAACACCTGAAACGCGTTATTAATAACGCTCCTTTGACTTATGAGGAGTGTTATACCCCTGTTACACAAATCGAAGCGGTTTTAAATTCTCGGCCAATGGTGCAATTATCAGATGACCCCAATGATTTTGATGCTCTAACGCCGGGGCATTTCCTTATTCGCCGTCCCCTGAATGCCGTTCCAGAAACCGATGTAACCCAGATTCCTGTCAATCGTCTTGGTCGTTACGGTCATATCCAGAAGATGACGCAACACTTTTGGGCTCGCTGGTCTTTGGATTGCATCAACGATTTAAATGGAAGTCGCAGGTTAATCCCGGTGAACTTCTTGGTATCCTAGTGCTACTGAAAGAAGATGGTTTACCTTCTCAATCCTGGAGAATGGGAAGAATCACTGCCGTACATCCTGGGCTGGACAACGTAGTGCGGGTAGTGAGTGTAAAAACTAAAGAAGGCTTAATCAAACGAAGTATCGCGAAAGTGTGTCCGCTCCGATAGGCTCCGAAGTAGATTCCTAAACCCGTGATTAAGTGACCTTTGCTTCCTCCCGTGCGTTTAGTGACTATTAATTATTGTAATTCCTTCTACAGACTCAGTCATTTCAAGGGCGGCGGTTATGTTCGGTGAAAAGCAAACTGTATAAACATAATCATAATACTTTCCCTGAAAAGAAATGCCGCCATAAAGTCTATTTTAAGTTAATTTAGCAGGCTACAGTTCTGAGTATCCAGGACGCTGCAATTGTTTCCTGGGTAACGGCGGAACGAACAATAATTATTATTTTTGACATCTTTTCGGTCGCTTTTTTAGAATTGTCGGGCGATTTATACTAATGTATTTAAATTAATATTTTGCACAGTTCTCTGAGAGAAGTTTTAATTGCTTAGTCTAACAGTTATTAACAATATACGGCTGACGAACGCGACATATGCTGTTATTATTTATTTTTTGCACTATAACCTCAAGAAAGACACAATATCGGCAAGTAAATAGTAAATACATTCCTCTGTGCCGATTGTGAGAAAGTGGGCCTACCTCAGCCCTTCAGGTGGCTTTATCTAAGGGTTTAAGAGGGAAAAATTGTTTAGGTCAGTTTGATCATTCAATAGTAAATCGTTCTTTTTAAATCTTCAGTTTTTTGCTTATAATTTTTATGTGTAAAATATCAAAGCCCTCGTTATAAGAATGTGTAGTTCCTATTAAACTGTAATTAAAATGGGTTTTTATATTTAGAGATGTTTTTTATGCTCTAGAATTCGTTTTTTGAAATTTCGACCTGTTTGTCCTATATATATTTTTGGACAAGAACCACATTTTAATTTATATACTCCCGACTTAAACAATTTGCATGTTTTTGTTTCATTGTTCTTAATTACAGAGCCTAGAGTACACATAAAAGCAATATTCCGATTTAACTCACTAAGTTTTTTAGCAATTATTTCGCTAAGTTTACCGCAATAAGCTAACAGGTTAAAATTATTTAATGTTTTATTCGAGTTTCGTTTTGGATAGACTACGCTTATGGCTTTATTATATAGTTTCTTTTTTTATAAGATATTAATTAGATCAGGTTTATATTCATTTTTTATTGCAATTTGTTTAATTATGTTTAGTTCTTTGTCGTAATCTTCTTTATTGAGAGGAAAATGTAGTAATCTATGTAAGTAGCTATTGAAAGCTGAAATTTTATATTTGTAAGGGTGCTTAAAATTATTATGAAATATTTGCGATGATAAATAGAGAATTTTATGTTATTATTTATTTTTGTTAGAGTCAGGTCCAGAAAGATTATAGAGTTATTATTCTCTAATTCAAATGTAAATTTTATGGAGGGATGTACCGAATTTATAACGATAACGTCATCGACGTACCTGTACCAAAATGAAAACTTTTTTGCAAGAGGGTGTTGATGTATATGCGATTCTAAATTATCCATAAAAATTTCAGCCAGCGAAAGACTTAAGGGATTACCCATAATTAAGCCTTCTTTTGAGGTGTATATTTTATTGTCAAATTCAAAGCAATTTTGGTCTAGACAGGTTACAAGTAGGTCTAATATATCCTGTTTCATGATGGGTTAATTTTATTACGGATTAAGATTTGATCTATAATGTTTATGGTATCTATTGGCGGTATACTCGGAAATAAGTTTTGAACATCAAATGATATTAATTTTAAATCTTCTGACAATTCTATAGATTTGATATTATCTATAAACTGGTACGAAACCATATTTTGCAGAGAATTTACAATGATGTGCGATTATGCTGATTAATTTTTTATATACTTTGTATGACGGGGCTGACATAAACGATACTACAGGTCTAATTATTGGCATATCTATTTTATGAAGTTAAGTAAAAGAATATAGTTTGGGAACTATTGGATTATTATTGAATAAGTTAAATTTATCTATGAATAAGCTACTATTTTCAACTATGTCTTTAATTTGTTTTTGAAATATGTTAGTTGGGCCAAATTGAATGGTTTGAAACTTACTGGGATCTAAAATTGTTGTTGTTTTATCAACGTAATCATTTTTTGACATAGCAATGACCACATTGCCTTTATATGCACGCGTATTTTCTAGGATACCGCCAATAGATACCATAAACATTATACATCTAATCTTAACTCGTTATAAAACTAACCCAATCATAAATCAGGATATATTAGACCTACTTGTAACCTGTCTAGACGAAAATTACTTTGAATTTGCGAATAAAATGTACACCTAAAAAGATGGCTTAATAATGGGTAATCCCTTAAGTCCTTTGTTAGCTGAAATCTTTATGGGTAATTTAGAATCGAGTATACATCAACACCCTCTTGCAAAAAACTTTGTATTTTCGTGGTACTCATAGACAGTTACACAGTTTTCTATAAATTCGGACATCCCACATAAAATTTACATTTGAATTAGAGAATTCTATCTTTATCAACTTTCTAGACCTAACTTTAACTGTTGTTTGAATAAAGGAGATAGTTAGTCAACCTTATGGACTAAAAAC